>JASEVX010000001.1:86509804-86749353 GCA_031761405.1 Serripes groenlandicus
TACATTGCATCGTTATCTATTCATTGTTTTTATAATAACGTCACAGCTTTTCGTCATAAAACATGAACATTTCATAGGATAGAAAGTTTTTGTTTTGTTAAATTACAGTTTCCTACATGACAGACGCCTACTAACGCCTCTGCAGCAGACGACTTTTGAAAACATTGTGGCAAAATGAGAAATGGCTTATAATGGATTTTTTACTGTAGCAGCTGATATTTCGTGTATTTATGTATACGTCACCTTCCTCTAAGGATCGACTGCATCATTAACTAAGTGTTACAAAGCGATTTGATGAGTTTCATCAGTCTACAACTCTTACATAACTCTCCCTGTCTCTCTGTCTGTCTGTTTGGCTGTCTAACTGTTTGTCTGTATCTCGCTGTATGTCTGTCTGTCTTTCTTTATGTCGGTCCGTCCGTCTGTGTGTGTGTGTGTGTGTGTGTGTGTGTGTGTGTCGCTCTATGTCTGTCTTTCTGTATGTCTGTCTTTCTTTATATAGGTATGTTTGTCTGTCTGTCTTTTTCTTTATATCTGTCTGTCTGCCTCTCTTTCTCTGTATGTATGTCTGTCTCTCTCTCTGTCTCATTATCTATCTCTCTATCTCTCCCCTCTCTCATTCTCTCTGTCCCTATATATATCTCTCTATATTATATATATCTTTCCATCATTCTCTCTCTCTAGCTCTCCCCTATATCTCTCTCTCGCTCTCTCTCGCTCGCTCTATCTCTCTCTCTCTCTCTCTCTCTCTCTCTCTCTCTCTCTCTCTCTCTCTCTCTCTCTCTCTCTCTCTCTCTCTCCAACTCTCCAACTCTCTCTCTCTCTCTCTCTCTCTCTCTCTCTCTCTCTCTCTCTCTCTCTCTCTCTCCCTCTCTCTCTCTCTCTCTCTCTCTCTCTCTCTCTCCCTCCCTCCCTCCCCCTCCCTCCCTCCCTCCCTCCCTCCCTCCCTCACTCACTCCCTACCTCGTGTATGAAGGGTCTTTCAGATCAAATGCAGGATCAGAATGTACAAAGAAATTAGATGAATGTAAAGAGTAGTTCTGGTGAACAGACATGATTTACTTCTGACGGTATCATGGTTGTCTTGCTGAGTATCTTGCAAATGACATGCAATTATTCCTGTGTTTAAGTCCTATTGTTTTAGTTCTGTTTATGAATGCTACAAAACACCTCTCATCTTCAAAAAAAAACAAATTGCCCGGTATTGCTTGTGCATTGTTATTTATTGTGGCTTCCTATTATGGGATATATTGCCTCTTTGGGCACAAACACAAGGATGAGCCAATGGGGAAAAACGGGGCAGAGGCAACCTATGTTGTGATTTGATTCATGCGCCAGTTAGAAAAAGCAATTCTGAAACAGAGGCAACATAGGTTGTGATTTGATCCACGAAGACAGATTTAATTGTTTTTTGATAACTTGATTAGCCTCTGCCCTCATACATATGATTTATGTTAACTTTAAGAAGACAACTTTAAAAACATTATTAGGAAAGTAGAAATTGCTCATACGTATTTTTTCCATGCTGATGATATTTTCTACTATATTAATCTCAAAATTATACATTTATCTACAACAAATATATATTCTGCAATTGTTACAGAATTGATCGATTTTTTTGTTTTATCATGCGTTTGAATCATATTATATAATTGATCAATACCTTTTATCATCCTGGACTTAAAACCTAATCACAAACTGATCGCACATTAATCGGTTGATGCCTGGCCGATGTCCGGCCGGGCATCACACATATCGGGCGAGCGCCGGTCCAAATTTTGAACTATCCAGACAATCTAGACGTCGCTCAGATCCAAGCCGGAAATCAGGCAGACATTGGCCGGGGACAGGCCGGCGTCTGGCCGACCACCCACTGTGGCTCGCAGGTTATAAAAGCCGGCTTATCGCATCATTCATCAATGCCGAGCGCAAGGGTAAAGAACGTCACCAAACAACAACAACATTTATCAGATTATCCAGTCGCGCTCTTCACAGAAGGTAACAAGTTAACACACAGTTTATCACAAAAGTGTCAGAGTAACAGTATAACAAGATGGGATTGATCTTGCTGATTTCTTTTTAATTATCCCTTTCCCACTTGTAAACACATTTTGACGTATCTGCAGCAGACCGACTTTTGAAAACATTGTGGCAAAAGAGGAAATTGCTAGGGTTAAAATAACATCCCGAGGTCACCGGTTAAGGAGTGTTTCTCTTCAACGGTCACTATCTCTGACGATAATCTGAAAGTTAACTAATTTTCGCCATGACATAAGCTCGACTGGCTTTCAACTGAATTGAAAATCAACATAAATAGCAAACAGTGATACAGAAGCAACATATTTAAACACAAAACATGTCATCAGCATGTGTACAGTACATTTTATTCACTAACAGATCATATACAAAATATATACTATACACAATCAAGAACGTAGATAAATTCAGAGTTCCTGGTGTAACACATCACAATGCTTACTTTACCTTTTCAACAGTATACAACAAATCAGCAACAGACGACTTTGAAAACCTTGTGGAAAATCTCTATAAATGCATGTATAATTGAATTTAGTTGAAATAATTGTGGCAAAAGGAGAAATAGCTCATCATGAGCTATTTCTCTTTTTGCCACAATTAATTCATTCAGAATCATGGGCGTCAGAATGTGTCTGCATGAGTGAAGGGGTTATACATATGGGACAAGCCAGATGAAATGGCTCAATCAAACATTAAATACTATAATTATTGAGATGGGACATGACCCATTTTTTGCCTTACTTGGCTTATATAGTTAATATACAAGTACTTAATTATCCTTTCCCATTGCATAAAACGTTAAAGAGATCTGTTGACAGGACAAAACAGCTTGCTAGGTTGGGTCTGGATTGTTAACTTAAAACCAAAACTAAAATGTTATTGATTTGTCCCTTGAAATAGTATCTGAGGTATGGATTCTATTACAAAAATTAACCCTTTCCCACCTATAGACACATTTTGACACAACTGCAGTAGACGACTTTTAAAGACATTGTGACAAAAGAAGAAATTGCTCAAAACAAAGTGTTTGGAAATGGGCCAGATATTTTTGGAGGTGAAGACTTTTAAAGTTTTTACCATAGCCATATTATGCAAAACAGCCCCGCCCGCTGGTGGTCATGTATTTGGACCAATACACACCAATACACATGGAGTGTTAATCTGATAGAGGGTCACCCAAGGAATTTTCTTAAAAAGTTATTAGAAAATCCGCCACCAATTGGAGAAAGAATATTTTAAGTTTTTTTAAGTTTTTTTGTCTTTCGTTTTGCAATGGAAACCAGACGTCTGCTTGCATGCCTTTTGGTGAGGACCATTGAGAGGATGCCTTCCTGTAAGTTCTATCAATTGACCCGCTGGTTACAGACCGAGAAGATGTTACTGACGCCGGTTACCGGACATATGGCAATCCCAATAACTCACCTGAGCACTTTTTGCTCAGGTAGCTAAAAAAAAAAAAGGTACATTTCTACAAAATTATTTGAAAATCGGCCAGATACTTCGTAGGAGAAGATTTTTTAAAGTTTCCCACTTTAATCATATACGCAAAACAGCCCCTCCCCTGGCGGCCATGTGTTTTCACCAACCAACATGGCTTCAGGGAATTTGATAGAGGTCACCCAAGGAACATTTCTACAAAAATTATTTGAAAATCGGCCTTACATTTTCGGAGAAAAAGATATTTTAAAGTTTCCACTACAGCTATATTAGGCAAGAAAGCCCCGTCCCACTCGGCCATGCTTTTTAATCAATCAACATGGCTTGAAGGTATCTGATAGTGGGTCACCCAAGGAACATTTCTACAAATTTAAACTCATTTGAAAATCAGCCAACCAGTTTGGGAGAAGAGGAATTTTAGTTTTTTTGTTTGGTTGCCATGGAAACCAGAATTCTGTATGGATCCCAAAAATTTGAAGGAATTCTGGTGGAGTCCATTGAGTGGATGCTTTCTGTGAAGTTTCACCCTAATTGACCCACTGGTTACTGAGATGAGTGTTGACAGACGCGCGCCGAACATAGGCCGATCACAATAATTCACATTGAGCACTTCGTACTTAGGTGGCTAAAACAAATAGAAGGATGAAAAAAAAGAGTTATAAAAAAAAATAAAATCGAGATTCTAACAATCAATGTGAACATGTTGATACAATAATGAGACAGAGTAGGCTGTCTTTTGGGGTTATTTTAAGCTTGACTGTTTTTTCGAAGAAAAAAAAGTTGGGCTATTGTGATACCCTTTGGCGTCTTCGTCTGCGTCGTCACACACGACCTCATAACTCAAAAACCGTTCAACATAAAACTTGGTACACATGTTCGTAGGAACAATACACATGTCTAGGCCAAGTCACATAACTTGGGCTTTAATAATCATTCAGTTATGCCCCTTTTTCGATTTGGAAAAAAAAACCAGACGAGCGTTGGCGTTCCCTCTGCGGCTCTTTTCATGTTTATAATGATGGGACAAACACATTGTTATAATTGTTGGCTTCTTTGACCAGATGCAAGAAAGATTGTCCGGTGGACGGAATTATTCATTTATCCCAGTTGATATTTTTAGTCTTCTGCCACAAAAACATCTGAACAGAAAATGTTATATTTTATGAATTGATAGTAAATCTACTATTTTTATATACTATCAGAAAAAGTGTTTATTTCAAATTCATTGTGACTTAGATGTCCTTTTTCGGTAATGAATAAGATTCAAGAAAAGCGCACGAGACTATGTGAAAATCAGGATTATATTATGTGTCAAAATAGTGTAACAATAATTATGATATCTAGTGTGATCCTTTAAACAAGTGTGGTGGTTCTCTGCAAATATTTACAAAGCAATATATAAACCAGATGTCAAGATTTGGGGAAAAAAACCTGGTATTTTCCTGTCAATATCTCTTATTATCAAACAAAACCTACTCAAAAGAATTCTCTCAGTGAGACAATTCTTTCAACTACCCTCAACATAGGGTTCGAATGCCAAATAAGGATTGTAGAAAATGAAATATGAACATTATCTAAAGCTAACACGTATAAATTGATATTGAAATGTCAACCATCATTAACAACATTATGCATCAATATTTAACAACTACATTTTACTTGTAAAATGAATAAACTGTATAAGATTATTGTCTTCCTTCCTATCTGTGTCGCGGGCTGTCAATGACTTCTCCTACTAAACCAATGGACTGATTTCAAAATAACTTAACAGGAATGTTCCTTATGTGGTCCTCTTTTAACGTTGTTCAAAGAATTTAATTCCAATTAGAACTTTGGTTGCTGCGGCATCAGAAAAGGGGAAAATTGCCCAAACTTTAAAAATCTTCTTGTTCAAAAGTACTGGCTTGATTTGAAAACAATTTTGCACAAATGTTTCTTGGGAGCACCCTCTACCAAGATTGTTAAAAAATATCCGATTCGTTGAAAACATGGCCTTCAGGGGGCGGAGCTTGTTTTCCTTATATGTGCATTGTAAAATCTTTAAAAATCTTCTTGTCAAAAAGTACTGGCCTGATTTAAAGATAATTTGGCAAAAATGTTCCTTGGGGTACCTTCTACCAAAATTGTTCAAATTAATCAGATCCATAGAAAAACATGGCCGCCAGGGGCGGGGCTTATTTTCCTTCTACGTGCATTGTAAAATCTGTTTGTCCAAAAGTACTTGCCCGATTTAAAGATAATTTGGCACAAATGTTCCTTGAGGGACCTTCTACCAAGACTGTTCAAGTTTTTTTAAGTTTTTTTGTCTTTCGTTTGCAATGGAAACCAGACGTCTGCTTGCATGCATTTTGGTGAGGACATTGAGAGGATGCTTTCTGTAAAGTTCTATCCTAATTGACCCGCTGGTTACAGACGAGAAGATGTTTACTGACGCCGGTTACCGGACATATGGCAATCCCAATAACTCACCTTGAGCACTTTTTGCTCAGGTAAGCTAAAAAAAAAAAAGGTACATTTCTACAAAATTATTTGAAAATCGGCCAGATACTTTCGTAGGAGAAGATTTTTAAAGTTTCCACTTTAATCATATACGGCAAAACAGCCCCTCCCCTGGCGGCCATGTGTTTTCACCAACCAACATGGCTTCAGGGAATTTGATAGAGGGTCACCCAAGGAACATTTCTACAAAATTATTTGAAAATCGGCCTTACATTTTCGGAGAAAAAGATATTTTAAAAGTTTCCACTACAGCTATATTAGGCAAGAAAGCCCCGTCCCCACTCGGCCATGCTTTTTAATCAATCAACATGGCTTGAAGGTATCTGATAGTGGGTCACCCAAGGAACATTTCTACAAAATTTAAACTCATTTGAAAATCAGCCAACCAGTTTGGGAGAAGAGGAATTTTAGTTTTTTTTGTTTGGTTGCCATGGAAACCAGAATTCTGTATGGATCCCAAAAATTTGAAGGAATTCTGGTGGAGTCATTGAGTGGATGCTTTCTGTGAAGTTTCACCCTAATTGACCCACTGGTTACTGAGATGAGTGTTGACAGACGCGCGCCGAACATAGGGCGATCACAATAATTCACATTGAGCACTTCGTACTTAGGTGGGCTAAAACAAATAGAAGGATGAAAAAAAGAGTTATAAAAAAAATAAAATCGAGATTCTAACAATCAATGTGAACATGTTGATACAATAATGAGACAGAGTAGGCTGTCTTTTGGGGTTATTTTAAGCTTGACTGTTTTTCGAAGAAAAAAAAGTTGGGCTATTGTGATACCCTTGGCGTCTTCGTCTGCGTCGTCACACACGACCTCATAACTCAAAAACCGTTCAACATAAAACTTGGTACACATGTTCGTAGGAACAATACACATGTCTAGGCCAAGTCACATAACTTGGGCTTTAATAATCATTCAGTTATGCCCCTTTTTCGATTTGGAAAAAAAAACCAGACGAGCGTTGGCGTTCCCTCTGCGGCTCTTTTCATGTTTATAATGATGGGACAAACACATTGTTATAATTGTTGGCTTCTTTGACCAGATGCAAGAAAGATTGTCCGGTGGACGGAATTATTCATTTATCCCAGTTGATATTTTTAGTCTTCTGCCACAAAAACATCTGAACAGAAAATGTTATATTTTATGAATTGATAGTAAATCTACTATTTTTATATACTATCAGAAAAAGTGTTTATTTCAAATTCATTGTGACTTAGATGTCCTTTTTCGGTAATGAATAAGATTCAAGAAAAGCGCACGAGACTATGTGAAAATCAGGATTATATTATGTGTCAAAATAGTGTAACAATAATTATGATATCTAGTGTGATCCTTTAAACAAGTGTGGTGGTTCTCTGCAAATATTTACAAAGCAATATATAAACCAGATGTCAAGATTTGGGGAAAAAAACCTGGTATTTTCCTGTCAATATCTCTTATTATCAAACAAAACCTACTCAAAAGAATTCTCTCAGTGAGACAATTCTTTCAACTACCCTCAACATAGGGTTCGAATGCCAAATAAGGATTGTAGAAAATGAAATATGAACATTATCTAAAGCTAACACGTATAAATTGATATTGAAATGTCAACCATCATTAACAACATTATGCATCAATATTTAACAACTACATTTTACTTGTAAAATGAATAAACTGTATAAGATTATTGTCTTCCTTCCTATCTGTGTCGCGGGCTGTCAATGACTTCTCCTACTAAACCAATGGACTGATTTCAAAATAACTTAACAGGAATGTTCCTTATGTGGTCCTCTTTTAACGTTGTTCAAAGAATTTAATTCCAATTAGAACTTTGGTTGCTGCGGCATCAGAAAAGGGGAAAATTGCCCAAACTTTAAAAATCTTCTTGTTCAAAAGTACTGGCTTGATTTGAAAACAATTTTGCACAAATGTTTCTTGGGAGCACCCTCTACCAAGATTGTTAAAAAATATCCGATTCGTTGAAAACATGGCCTTCAGGGGGCGGAGCTTGTTTTCCTTATATGTGCATTGTAAAATCTTTAAAAATCTTCTTGTCAAAAAGTACTGGCCTGATTTAAAGATAATTTGGCAAAAATGTTCCTTGGGGTACCTTCTACCAAAATTGTTCAAATTAATCAGATCCATAGAAAAACATGGCCGCCAGGGGCGGGGCTTATTTTCCTTCTACGTGCATTGTAAAATCTGTTTGTCCAAAAGTACTTGCCCGATTTAAAGATAATTTGGCACAAATGTTCCTTGAGGGACCTTCTACCAAGACTGTTCAAATTAATCCGATCCATTGAAAAACATGGCCGCCAGGGGCGGGGCTTGTTTTCCTTATATGTGCATTGTAATATCTTTAAAAGTCTTCTTGTCCAAAAGCACACGCCTGATTTATAAATTATTTGGCACTAATGCTCCTTTGGTGACCTTCTACCAAGGTTGTTGAAATAAATCCGATCTGTTAAAAAACATGGCCACCAGGGGTTTGCTTGTTTTCCTTATGTATAGAGTAAAAACTTTGAAAAGTATTGAAGTTCTATAAATCAGATGAGCGATATAGGGCCATCATGGCCCTCTTGTTTTTGGTTTCGATTATGTGAAAAGTGTGTGTATACCTATTCATTGCCATCAACTTTCAATTTAAATACATACTGAATATATGTTAACGCTGCTATGATATTATACAAGACTGTTTGAAAAAAGTTTATCTGCATCTGTGAAAAGTAAATTGAATAATATATATAGCCCTCAATAAGGTGTTTAACTTATAGTCATAGAAAAACAAAATTCTATGAAATAAAACCGTGTGAATTGGTTGAAATTGAAATTTTGTGTCATTATTATTCAATAATAGATGTATAACTGAAACAAACCTTCGTGCATTTGCGAGCATTAAAGAAACAGATCAGCCTGCAAATTCATATAATTTAATCCGCATATAGATAGAACCCTTTGTTATACTTCGAACAAACAGTATGTCTCCATCTAAACAGTGCTGTTAGTACTATATTGCGTTATGCTTACGTGATTTGTAAGAAAAATTGATCATGAAATAATTTCTCAGCGGGTGTTGACCTGGAAATATGTTTGTTTCATTCTACATGTACTACATCAATCTGCATTTATAATAGAAGATATATAATATGTATAATCTGTTTAAGATGCGTGTTTCATTCATGAAAGCCATAAACAATCTGGTTTAAGTTTTCAGACTTACATTCTTGTAAATGGACTATGTATAAAAGGAAAATACATACGGTGCATTACATTAAAAGCCAATTTAACACATTTTCAGTTTCGATTTTCAATTATTTGACCAGATAAAAAAAGCAACGTTCGTGGCATATTGAACCAGTGTAGATCTAGATCAATCTGCGTATCCCAGTATGGTCTTAATTTCAACCATTCGAGAATTAGTCATCAATGATTTTGAGATGTTTACCTTGTAATGTATCATGTATGTTTGTTTTAGATTATTAATTCATCATAGTGGGTCGGGCGGTAAATTTATCCGTGTTATAATTGATTACAGTTTGCTTTGAATGTTTATTTTAACTTCCGTAATTAGATAATTTGAGAAGTTTGAGAACGTAATTGCCGTTAATTTATTGAATAAGATAATAGAGATGTTTGAGAACGTAATTGCCGTTAATTTAATTTATCAGGTAAAAAAAGGCGATGGAAGGTAAACAAAAACACGACCTTGGCATGTGTAAAAGACATTAGAAATTAGGAAATTCTATAAAGTATAATCATTGCAAACATTTGAAAACATAATGGTAATGTTCAAAAAATTACGGTTAAAGGAGAAACTGCTAATTTTGAGCAATGTCTCCTTTATTCACGATGTTTTTCAAAAGTCGTCTGCTACAAACGCGTCTTCAACAAGAAAATGGTCGACGTGTTCAATAAAAGGGTAAATTCATTTTTTTATATTTGACCAAACTTTCAAAAGATTTATTTGTTTGTTAAAGAATGAATTGTAAAATAATTTCTCACAAACCTTCATAAAAATCCCTTATAATCCAAATAAAATCGTCCAATTTCAGAAACACAAAAGGTCACAGATTTTAACACCGAATTTTGGGAGGGCCTATGGGAAATGCTAACGTTATAGCGCGTGATGATTTTACTCAAATGAACCGCGTCATCACAAATTCCGCATTTGGATAGTTTCAGTGTTAATTTCATAATAAGATCAAATTGCATATTTGTGTGGTATTTTTTTGGTCATGAATCTTCCCAAGAAACTTACAGTGTGATTCACAATTAAAAAGCAAACACAACAATTGAAATAAAACGGAATGGGGTGCAAATAAAACATAATGGACAGTTTGGACAATTAACCCTTTCCCACATACGGCAAATCTGCACCAAACCATCTAGGCAAAACTGTGTACAAAACAGATTTTGACACTATTTCAACAATTTTTAATCATGTCACGGCGGCCGTGTTCACCTACCCATGTGTATATGTCTTTATTACAACAGTACAACCTGTATGGCATCATATAGAAATTAAGAAGGAAACAATGTGTCAAAAGGCGTCAATCACTAATTAGTTGACTTGCTGTTTATTACCCCTAGTCGGCTGCTGCTTATGATCAGCGCATCAAAGCCTCGGCGGTGCTTTGTTGGTAGATCATAAGTAGTGTCTGATTGCTACCGGAAATATGATTGAGTTTTATGACCTTTAATTGGTTTTCAATAAAGAACGGTACAATGTTTTTAATTTTCGATTAATCTGTGAATTACGCCTTTTGTCACAACGTTTACAACTGTATTTATACATGTATTTGCTGTCATAGAGATTGTAGTGTTGTGTGGACTGCCGGTGTAAGAAAGTCTTGATAGGCATGGCCGAAAATTGTTTTTGCTTTTGAGCGGTACAGTAAGCCTCTGCAGACGCATCCTGACGAAAAACCGACCATACAAATATGCAATTTGATCTTATTTGCAATTCACAATATGACCTCCGAATTGCGATTTGTGTGTGACGTGGCTCATTTGTGTAAAATTCCAAAGCTATGCTGTACTCATTCTTCATAAACTTTCCAGTGTCTTGTATTTGGAGGTAATGAATTGTGGTAAAATACATTCAACTAAAAACAAGTAACGATTTTAGAAATTGGACAATTTCATTTGGAATTAAAAGGGATATTTAAGCAGGTTTGAACAAATTTCTTCAATATATAATATAAAAGTTTTACAACAAAAATCCTTTCGGAAATTTTGTCAAAATTAACAATTTCAATTCTTCCTTTTCAACATACACCAAATCTGCAGCAGATAAATACTATGGAAAATCTCTTTACCGTCAACTTCAGAGTATGTAGGGAAGAGATCGAATTGTGTCTGCTCAAAAGACTCGCCGACAGATCCTATTACAGTAGCGTCCGACCAATTCCGGAAATTTGATTGTTTCTACAAAAACGACGCTTTATTATGTCTAACAAGCCTTGAAATCATAACAAACAACTGTCAAATATATAAACGAATGAAATTATTGTATAAATAAATGTTAACACACATATATTTAATTGGCTGATACATATTACACGAGTCAAGTTCGTGTTTTCTATCCACCTACTATATATGGTTGGATACTATTTACTATAAAACTTTATATAGCGCTAGTAATAATGCTATCCCTTGGTAAGTTACCAGAACTAAGGGTCTCTTTATCCTGACACCAGCTAGTCCGTCAAAATGCTAACCCTTGGTAAGTTACCAGATCTACGGGTCCCTTTATCCTGACACCAGCTAGTCAGTCATAATGCTAACCCTTGGTAAGTTACCAGAACAACGGGTCTCTTTATCCTGACACCAGCTAGTCAGTCAAAAATGCTATCCCTTGGTAAGTTACCAGAACTACGGGTCCCTTTATCCTGACACCAGCTAGTCAGTCAAAATGCTAACCCTTGGTAAGTTACCAGAACTACGGTTCCTTTATCCTGACACCAGCTGGTCAGTCAAAAGGCTATCCCTTGGTAAGTTACCAGAACTACGGGTCCCTTTATCCTGACACCAGCTAGTCAGTCATAATGTTAACCCTTGGTAAGTTACCAGAACTACGGGTCCCTTTATCCTGACACCTGCTAGTCAGTCATAATGTTAACCCTTGGTAAGTTACCAGAACTACGGGTCCCTTTATCCTGACACCAGCTAGTCAGTCATAATGTTAACCCTTGGTAAGTTATCAGAACTACGGGTCCCTTTATCCTGACACCAGCTAGTCAGTCAAAATGCTAACCCTTGGTAAGATACCAGAACTACGGTTCCTTTATCCTGACACCAGCTGGTCAGTCAAAATGCTATCCCTTGGTAAGATACCAGAACTACGGTTCCTTTATCCTGACACCAGCTGGTCAGTCAAAATGCTATCCCTTGGTAAGTTACCAGAACTACGGGTCCCTTTATCCTGACACCAGCTAGTCAGTCATAATGCTAACCCTTGGTAAGTTACCAGAACTACGGTTCCTTTATCCTGACACCTGCTAGTCAGTCATAATGTTAACCCTTGGTAAGTTACCAGAACTACGGGTCCCTTTATCCTGACACCAGCTAGTCAGTCAAAATGCTAACCCTTGGTAAGTTACCAGAACTATGGGTCCCTTTATCCTGACACCAGCTAGTCAGTCATAATGTTAACCATTGGTAAGTTACCAGAACTACGGGTCCCTTTATCCTGACACCAGCTAGTCAGTCATAATGTTAACCGTTTGTAAGTTACCAGAACTACGGGTCTCTTTATCCTGACACCAGCTAGTCAGTCATAATGTTAACCGTTTGTAAGTTACCAGAACTACGGGTCTCTTTATCCTGACACCAGCTAGTCAGTCATAATGTTAACCGTTTGTAAGTTACCAGAACTACGGGTCTCTTTATCCTGACACCAGCTAGTCAGTAATAATGTTAACCCTTGGTAAGTTACCAGAACTACTGGTCCCTTTATCCTGACACCAGCTAGTCAGTCATAACGCTAACCCTTGGTAAGTTACCAGAATTACTGGTCCCTTTATCCTGACACCAGCTAGTCAGTCATAATGCTAACCCCACAATCCTTAGCGACAATAATGGAAAGCCATAACAACCATGTTAAGTCATATAACTGTTGATGATGGTGTTGTGCGCTAAAAATTGTATGTACTTTAATTATGCTTTTGTCATACTGTTTTAGCTCAAATGTTTTAATGCATATTTTTCATTTTCCGTTGTCAATTATGTCACACTGAAATATATAATAACCTTATTGTTAAAGCGGGAACATTCGGAGGATACAACGAGTTGTTTGATGCATTGTTAAATGCGTTCATAGGTCAGCACTCATTAGGAAACAAAGGCAGGCGAGAAAAGCCACTTCCGCACGTATCGCTTACTATCTAGCCAATCTGACATATACCACCTTTCAGACATTTTAATTAAAAAGTGTAACAATGGACTTATCAATGCCATATATATTCGATAGTTTATTAAAGTCTCATCAATACATCATATATACATCACATAATAAAATATAGCTTAAAACATGTAATGCCACTCAATGTATGAGTTATAAGAGACTATAGTAAGAACATTACTATACATAACTAATACAACATCTTAATTCGATATATATACAACACATAATATTGCACATATTGGAAACAATATATCAATATTTACAAAACTAAGAAACTAGAAACAAATGCTAATCTTGTTTTAAAACTTAATTAAATCAAACACAATAAAATACTGAAAACATGAACGCGCACAATCGTGCATAATTAAGAACTGGGTGTAAAAAATCGATTATCACCCCGGTCAGACCGTAGATGAACTGATTAGCATTAATTTCTAGCTATACGTAAGATAACACAATACAATATTATAAGAAAACAACAACATTACTTACACAAATAAAACATCCTAGTATTAAGAATATCATTGCAGGTTTTGGCACTAAGTCTTGACAACATATTATTTGCTAAGATATAAGACAACTTATCTATATCAGACATACTTTGAAATAACGGATTAATAGCGTTCGCCTTTTCTAACAATGGCATTCGTATAATATTATACAACCTACAATAGAATAGCACATGTATTTCTGATTCAACAGTGTTGCAAAAAGGGCAAAGACGATCATTTAGGGCAAGATTTTCATATCGGCCCGTTTCAACTCGAATAGGGGCTACACCACATCTAAACTTACTTAACGCTGCCCTATGTTTTGGCGGCATATGTCACCTTGAGATGTGTATACAGTAATTGGCGTGGCTAGAATTAATTAATTAACCGATTCCATTGGATCATACACTGATTGTCCATACTATTTGATTGGTCAGCAATTCAAACAAACAGTTGATATTTCAAGGTCCTTTCCTATATAAAGTCATTTGCTCGCCAAATGGCTTTATGCCGATAATCGAGGGTAAACAAACACATATGATGATGATATATAAAGTCATTCATTGACAGGATTATTAAATCTCTGAAATAGTTGTAACGTAGAACTGATTGAAAGGACATCTTATTGTTTTATAGGTAAGTCAGAATGTATATAAAGTGTTTTTGAGAAGTTATTTTCCGAATCCTCCCGCTTAGTTTTCATGTATTAGCATTGTGTTTGTTTGTAATTTAAACATTATTGTACATGTGTACATGTTATTCTTGAAACTTGGGGGGTGCCGTTAACGGATCATAGCGGGTTTAAGCAGAGATAATTAACGGGGGGTGTTGATATGTTAACATGTTGATACAATAATGAGACAGAGTAGGCTGTCATTTGGGGTTATTTTAAGCTTGACTGTTTTTCGAAGAAAAAAAGTTGGGCTATTGTGATACCCTTGGCGTCTTCGTCTGCGTCGTCACACACGACCTCATAACTCAAAAACCGTTCAACATAAAACTTGGTACACATGTTCGTAGGAACAATACACATGTCTAGGCCAAGTCACATAACTTGGGCTTTAATATTCATTCAGTTATGCCCCTTTTTCGATTTGGAAAAAAAACCAGACGAGCGTTGGCGTTCCCTCTGCGGCTCTTTTCATGTTTATAATGATGGGACAAACACATTGTCATAATTGTTGGCTTCTTTGACCAGATGCAAGAAAGATTGTCCGGTGGACGGAATTATTCATTTATCCCAGTTGATATTTTTAGTCTTCTGCCACAAAAACATCTGAACAGAAAATGTTATATTTTATGAATTGATAGTTAATCTATTATTTTTATATACTATCAGAAAAAGTGTTTATTTCAAATTCATTGTGACTTAGATGTCCTTTTTCGGTAATGAATAAGATTCAAGAAAAGCGCACGAGACTATGTGAAAATCAGAATTATATTATGTGTCAAAATAGTGTAACAATAATTATGATATCTAGTGTGATCCTTTAAACAAGTGTGGTGGTTCTCTGCAAATATTTACAAAGCAATATATAAACCAGATGTCAAGATTTGGGGAAAAAAACCTGGTATTTTCCTGTCAATATCTCTTATTATCAAACAAAACCTACTCAAAGGAATTCTCTCAGTGAGACAATTCTTTCAACTACCCTCAACATAGGGTTCGAAGGCCAAATAAGGATTGTAGAAAAGGAAATATGAACATTATCTAAAGCTAACACGTATAAATTGATATTGAAATGTCAACCATCATTAACAACATTATGCATCAATATTTAACATATACATTTTACTTGTAAAATGAATAAACTGTATAAGATTATTGTCTTCCTTCCTATCTGTGTCGCGGGCTGTCAATCCAGGGGTTTTGAGTTCGAATCCCGGCTCGGCCAACTTTCTTTCCGAATATTGACAAAAGTCAATGCGACATGCGTCATTCGTCTTCCACCAATGGGTTATAAGTCTATGTGGAAAATCAGCCAGTTGCTTGGGAAGATTGTTGTGTGGAGTACTGGTGTGAAAAAAACAGGAAATGCATGAATAGGTGAACTGACCGCCGTGATATAACTGAGAAATTGTTAAAAACGGCGTTAAACCCCAATCAATCAATCCTATCTGTGTTTTAACGCCATGTTTTCAACTCAAAACTTAACGGAAAAATATTTGTTTAGATGTTACAAAGTATAAAATAGTGATCAAAGCACATTTACTCTAAATCTTTGAAAGTTTTATCTGAAACATGGATCAAATCACAACCTAGGTTGCCTCCGTTTCAGAATTGCTTTCTCTAACTGAAGCATGGGTGCTTCCATAAACATTAAAACAAATAACAAACGACAACGCGTAAGTGATCACCAAGTTGGATAGGAATATATTCACCATTACCCAATCTGAAAAGTGGAGGGGTTGCAACAAATTTAAATAATAGCCAAATATGACAAGAGGATGTATCAAGTAGGCAGCATAAGTCAATCGCCCGAGTGGAGCCCAAATTTTCAAACTAGGTGTTTGGCCAACTTGAACACTCGAGTCAGTCATCCAACATGTCCACACATTTTGAAATGGTTTTTCATTTAGTATCTGGTATACTATGGTCGTCAAAGGTTTCCAAGCATTCTTTTACAATTTTCTTTGGCCGGGGATCTCAATTCAACATCTTAACTTGTGTGAAATGGACTTCTGCAGTTTGAGCATTCTTGGATAATCGAGAGGACAATGTTGAATTTAGCAGCCAGCGGTATAGAGCCTTATCAGAAGACACGGACGTCGCACCCGATGGCCAGCTCTATACTCGTGGCAATAGCTTCACAAAATTGGTTACAGCAGTCAAAGAGTTTCAAAACACACACATCTGCAGCAGACAACTTTAAAGACATTTTTGAATTATTTTTGAATTTTCGACTTAAGTTGCACATCTGAAACATTTTGTTTATAGAAGAAATTTCTCATAATAAACAATTTCTCCTTTAGCCACAATGTTTTCAACTCTTCAATAATTACAACTACAAAGGATTAATGCTACATGAATGTACACTCAACCCACACTAAACTACTTCTAATAAAGGATTTGCAACTGTCCTAATCAGCTGATTTTTTTTCTCCCTTTCTTAGGATGTTCACAGGCAGCCCCAGCAGGTCCTAAGGAATTTGGAGATTACTAAGAAATACGAGATCTGGTGGAAAAAATTATTTAATTGCAAAAAGGTTAGCTACTCATTGTAATAATATATGTATCATTAAATTGATAAGCGAAAATCAACCAAGGCATAAGTATTGCATTCTGGAAAAACACATGCTAAGGATCTAAATGGATATTGTTTTACAGAAGTTTCTTGAAACCTTCTGTGAATTATAAGAAAACAGTCAAGAGCCAGATCAAGCTGTGCTAGTTGGTCTGGTCTCTGCACTGGTCACTAGTGAATCACAGTTTTCACAGAGAGTCGCTCAAATATCCCTAGCTTGATATAGATTGCATCTGACAGTTTTGAAAACATTGTGGACAAAGGGAGAAATTGCTCAAAGCTTTCAACTCTTTTCATCATCACTCCGTATTTCCAGATGTAACAATATTTGTCTTAATTTGTTTTCAAGCCAGATAACCAACTTACTCAAATGAGGTACCAGGTAAAACATTGTGGGAAAAGGGAGAAATTGCTCAAAGCTTTCAACTCTTTCTTTTCATCATCACTCCGTATTTCCAGATGTAACAATATTTGTCTTTATATTTTTATCAAGCCAGATAACCAACTTACTCAAATGAGGTACCAGAATAAAATCTCATTGGCGTATTTTTATTATCACTTTTAATATACTCGTTAACTAAGCTGAATATGATGCTCGCTGCATATTATCTTAGTAAGCTCGTTTATTAAAAGTGATAATAAATAAACACCCATGAAACATCCTCTATTTATTGAGATTCTTTCTTTCAGATATATCACTTGTGCATGAAAACAGAGAGGCAAAGATTCAAAAGTTCTTTGAATGGTTGAAGAGTAACAATGGGGAAACAAGCTGCGTGGGCGTAGGGAAATTCAAAGGGTTCGGCCATGGAATGAAGGCTACCAAAGATCTGAAGGTACTGACTGTTAGCTTATCTATTTGGAGAATAAGGAGTGCTTTTTCACTCAACCTGATATTGGCATTGATTGGCAAATACATGTAATAACAAAAATCTCTTACAGGGAAAGTAAAACTTTTTGGAAATATGGGAAATTGCTCATCATGAGCAACATTTTCTTTTGCCACAATGAAGTTAAGTCATCTTCTATAAAGGCTACAATGTGTTTACATGTGGGAAAGGGGGAAGGGGGTAAATCTTAAGGAGACCCAATACCTCCAATGTTAGGGTCACTGTCGGTGATTGATTGATTGATTGGGGTTTAACGCCGTTTTTAACAATTTCTCAGTTATATCACGGCGGCCAGTTCACCTACTCATGCATTTCCTGGTTTTCTCACACCAGTACTCCACACAACAATCTTCCCAAGCAACTGGCTGCTTTTCCACATAGACTTAGCCCATTGGTGGAACTGTGGGTGATACACACAGGCTGTTGTTAAGTAAGTTTGATGGCAAGTTGTTTTTCATCCTTCTATTTTATAACTGCAGCACCATTTTTTCTATAAGAAGCTGTAACTTCCTTATAACCATTTATATGCCATGTTTAGGTCAGCCTAGGGAGCCACCATTTACAAGGTCAAGGTCACTATCGATCATATGGTTCAGACTTATATAATTTTAGCTCACCCAAGCACTATTACTTTATTTACAGAGACTGCACAATTGGGCATGCCAAGTCTTTCCTGTTGGCCTCTGCTAAAACGTTTACAAATATTTACATATATACAGTATAATACACAAATTTATAATGATGAGTAATACATTCATTCAAGATACCTACATTTTTATGGGAGAACAAAATACTTATTTATGAAATAGATATCCACCACAGTGCCTGAATGAAAGGTACATGTACATGTTTTAAATTTCTTTAAATGTTCACAGTTGCTGGCATGCAGTAGGATCTGGTTCCATATTCTTGGTCCTGAGTAGGTTTTCTATAAAATTATATTCTTGGTTTAGGAATGCAAAGTGTATGCTGGTTGCCGAATCTTAAATTCATATTAGTTTTGTGAACAGATTAGACATTTATTCCTTAAATTCAATTTTTGTTATGGATTTGTAAACAAGTATAGCCGTTTTGTACATAATTCTATCTTGGAATTTCATCCATTTAAGTTCCTGAAATAGTTCTTCACTTGGTGTGTCATATGTTTTGTCCAATATAATTAGTGCAGCTCTTTTTTGAAATGTTATATACATATAGGCCGCTTCATTTTTGTTTGGTTGCCATGGAAACCAGAATTCTGTATGGATCCCAAAAATTTGAAGGAATTCGGGTGGAGTCATTGAGTGGATGCTTTCTGTGAAGTTTCACCCTAATTGACCCACTGGTTACTGAGATGAGTGTTGACAGACGCGCGCCGAACATAGGGTGATCACAATAATTCACATTGAGCACTTCGTACTTAGGTGGGCTAAAACAAATAGAAGGGTGAAAAAAAAGAGTTATAAAAAAAATAAAATCGAGATTCTAACAATCAATGTGAACATGTTGATACAATAATGAGACAGAGTAGGCTGTCATTTGGGGTTATTTTAAGCTTGACTGTTTTTCGAAGAAAAAAAGTTGGGCTATTGTGATACCCTTGGCGTCTTCGTCTGCGTCGTCACACACGACCTCATAACTCAAAAACCGTTCAACATAAAACTTGGTACACATGTTCGTAGGAACAATACACATGTCTAGGCCAAGTCACATAACTTGGGCTTTAATATTCATTCAGTTATGCCCCTTTTTCGATTTGGAAAAAAAAACAGACGAGCGTTGGCGTTCCCTCTGCGGCTCTTTTCATGTTTATAATGATGGGACAAACACATTGTTATAATTGTTGGCTTCTTTGACCAGATGCAAGAAAGATTGTCCGGTGGACGGAATTATTCATTTATCCCAGTTGATATTTTTAGTCTTCTGCCACAAAAACATCTGAACAGAAAATGTTATATTTTATGAATTGATAGTAAATCTACTATTTTTATATACTATCAGAAAAAGTGTTTATTTCAAATTCATTGTGACTTAGATGTCCTTTTTCGGTAATGAATAAGATTCAAGAAAAGCGCACGAGACTATGTGAAAATCAGGATTATATTATGTGTCAAAATAGTGTAACAATAATTATGATATCTAGTGTGATCCTTTAAACAAGTGTGGTGGTTCTCTGCAAATATTTACAAAGCAATATATAAACCAGATGTCAAGATTTGGGGAAAAAAACCTGGTATTTTCCTGTCAATATCTCTTATTATCAAACAAAACCTACTCAAAAGAATTCTCTCAGTGAGACAATTCTTTCAACTACCCTCAACATAGGGTTCGAATGCCAAATAAGGATTGTAGAAAATGAAATATGAACATTATCTAAAGCTAACACGTATAAATTGATATTGAAATGTCAACCATCATTAACAACATTATGCATCAATATTTAACAACTACATTTTACTTGTAAAATGAATAAACTGTATAAGATTATTGTCTTCCTTCCTATCTGTGTCGCGGGCTGTCAATGACTTCTCCTACTAAACCAATGGACTGATTTCAAAATAACTTAACAGGAATGTTCCTTATGTGGTCCTCTTTTAACGTTGTTCAAAGAATTTAATTCCAATTAGAACTTTGGTTGCTGCGGCATCAGAAAAGGGGAAAATTGCCCAAACTTTAAAAATCTTCTTGTTCAAAAGTACTGGCTTGATTTGAAAACAATTTTGCACAAATGTTTCTTGGGAGCACCCTCTACCAAGATTGTTAAAAAATATCCGATTCGTTGAAAACATGGCCTTCAGGGGGCGGAGCTTGTTTTCCTTATATGTGCATTGTAAAATCTTTAAAAATCTTCTTGTCAAAAAGTACTGGCCTGATTTAAAGATAATTTGGCAAAAATGTTCCTTGGGGTACCTTCTACCAAAATTGTTCAAATTAATCAGATCCATAGAAAAACATGGCCGCCAGGGGCGGGGCTTATTTTCCTTCTACGTGCATTGTAAAATCTGTTTGTCCAAAAGTACTTGCCCGATTTAAAGATAATTTGGCACAAATGTTCCTTGAGGGACCTTCTACCAAGACTGTTCAAATTAATCCGATCCATTGAAAAACATGGCCGCCAGGGGCGGGGCTTGTTTTCCTTATATGTGCATTGTAATATCTTTAAAAGTCTTCTTGTCCAAAAGCACACGCCTGATTTATAAATTATTTGGCACTAATGCTCCTTTGGTGACCTTCTACCAAGGTTGTTGAAATAAATCCGATCTGTTAAAAAACATGGCCACCAGGGGTTTGCTTGTTTTCCTTATGTATAGAGTAAAAACTTTGAAAAGTATTGAAGTTCTATAAATCAGATGAGCGATATAGGGCCATCATGGCCCTCTTGTTTTTGGTTTCGATTATGTGAAAAGTGTGTGTATACCTATTCATTGCCATCAACTTTCAATTTAAATACATACTGAATATATGTTAACGCTGCTATGATATTATACAAGACTGTTTGAAAAAAGTTTATCTGCATCTGTGAAAAGTAAATTGAATAATATATATAGCCCTCAATAAGGTGTTTAACTTATAGTCATAGAAAAACAAAATTCTATGAAATAAAACCGTGTGAATTGGTTGAAATTGAAATTTTGTGTCATTATTATTCAATAATAGATGTATAACTGAAACAAACCTTCGTGCATTTGCGAGCATTAAAGAAACAGATCAGCCTGCAAATTCATATAATTTAATCCGCATATAGATAGAACCCTTTGTTATACTTCGAACAAACAGTATGTCTCCATCTAAACAGTGCTGTTAGTACTATATTGCGTTATGCTTACGTGATTTGTAAGAAAAATTGATCATGAAATAATTTCTCAGCGGGTGTTGACCTGGAAATATGTTTGTTTCATTCTACATGTACTACATCAATCTGCATTTATAATAGAAGATATATAATATGTATAATCTGTTTAAGATGCGTGTTTCATTCATGAAAGCCATAAACAATCTGGTTTAAGTTTTCAGACTTACATTCTTGTAAATGGACTATGTATAAAAGGAAAATACATACGGTGCATTACATTAAAAGCCAATTTAACACATTTTCAGTTTCGATTTTCAATTATTTGACCAGATAAAAAAAGCAACGTTCGTGGCATATTGAACCAGTGTAGATCTAGATCAATCTGCGTATCCCAGTATGGTCTTAATTTCAACCATTCGAGAATTAGTCATCAATGATTTTGAGATGTTTACCTTGTAATGTATCATGTATGTTTGTTTTAGATTATTAATTCATCATAGTGGGTCGGGCGGTAAATTTATCCGTGTTATAATTGATTACAGTTTGCTTTGAATGTTTATTTTAACTTCCGTAATTAGATAATTTGAGAAGTTTGAGAACGTAATTGCCGTTAATTTATTGAATAAGATAATAGAGATGTTTGAGAACGTAATTGTCGTTAATTTAATTTATCAGGTAAAAAAAGGCGATGGAAGGTAAACAAAAACACGACCTTGGCATGTGTAAAAGACATTAGAAATTAGGAAATTCTATAAAGTATAATCATTGCAAACATTTGAAAACATAATGGTAATGTTCAAAAAATTACGGTTAAAGGAGAAACTGCTAATTTTGAGCAATGTCTCCTTTATTCACGATGTTTTTCAAAAGTCGTCTGCTACAAACGCGTCTTCAACAAGAAAATGGTCGACGTGTTCAATAAAAGGGTAAATTCATTTTTTTATATTTGACCAAACTTTCAAAAGATTTATTTGTTTGTTAAAGAATGAATTGTAAAATAATTTCTCACAAACCTTCATAAAAATCCCTTATAATCCAAATAAAATCGTCCAATTTCAGAAACACAAAAGGTCACAGATTTTAACACCGAATTTTGGGAGGGCCTATGGGAAATGCTAACGTTATAGCGCGTGATGATTTTACTCAAATGAACCGCGTCATCACAAATTCCGCATTTGGATAGTTTCAGTGTTAATTTCATAATAAGATCAAATTGCATATTTGTGTGGTATTTTTTTGGTCATGAATCTTCCCAAGAAACTTACAGTGTGATTCACAATTAAAAAGCAAACACAACAATTGAAATAAAACGGAATGGGGTGCAAATAAAACATAATGGACAGTTTGGACAATTAACCCTTTCCCACATACGGCAAATCTGCACCAAACCATCTAGGCAAAACTGTGTACAAAACAGATTTTGACACTATTTCAACAATTTTTAATCATGTCACGGCGGCCGTGTTCACCTACCCATGTGTATATGTCTTTATTACAACAGTACAACCTGTATGGCATCATATAGAAATTAAGAAGGAAACAATGTGTCAAAAGGCGTCAATCACTAATTAGTTGACTTGCTGTTTATTACCCCTAGTCGGCTGCTGCTTATGATCAGCGCATCAAAGCCTCGGCGGTGCTTTGTTGGTAGATCATAAGTAGTGTCTGATTGCTACCGGAAATATGATTGAGTTTTATGACCTTTAATTGGTTTTCAATAAAGAACGGTACAATGTTTTTAATTTTCGATTAATCTGTGAATTACGCCTTTTGTCACAACGTTTACAACTGTATTTATACATGTATTTGCTGTCATAGAGATTGTAGTGTTGTGTGGACTGCCGGTGTAAGAAAGTCTTGATAGGCATGGCCGAAAATTGTTTTTGCTTTTGAGCGGTACAGTAAGCCTCTGCAGACGCATCCTGACGAAAAACCGACCATACAAATATGCAATTTGATCTTATTTGCAATTCACAATATGACCTCCGAATTGCGATTTGTGTGTGACGTGGCTCATTTGTGTAAAATTCCAAAGCTATGCTGTACTCATTCTTCATAAACTTTCCAGTGTCTTGTATTTGGAGGTAATGAATTGTGGTAAAATACATTCAACTAAAAACAAGTAACGATTTTAGAAATTGGACAATTTCATTTGGAATTAAAAGGGATATTTAAGCAGGTTTGAACAAATTTCTTCAATATATAATATAAAAGTTTTACAACAAAAATCCTTTCGGAAATTTTGTCAAAATTAACAATTTCAATTCTTCCTTTTCAACATACACCAAATCTGCAGCAGATAAATACTATGGAAAATCTCTTTACCGTCAACTTCAGAGTATGTAGGGAAGAGATCGAATTGTGTCTGCTCAAAAGACTCGCCGACAGATCCTATTACAGTAGCGTCCGACCAATTCCGGAAATTTGATTGTTTCTACAAAAACGACGCTTTATTATGTCTAACAAGCCTTGAAATCATAACAAACAACTGTCAAATATATAAACGAATGAAATTATTGTATAAATAAATGTTAACACACATATATTTAATTGGCTGATACATATTACACGAGTCAAGTTCGTGTTTTCTATCCACCTACTATATATGGTTGGATACTATTTACTATAAAACTTTATATAGCGCTAGTAATAATGCTATCCCTTGGTAAGTTACCAGAACTAAGGGTCTCTTTATCCTGACACCAGCTAGTCCGTCAAAATGCTAACCCTTGGTAAGTTACCAGATCTACGGGTCCCTTTATCCTGACACCAGCTAGTCAGTCATAATGCTAACCCTTGGTAAGTTACCAGAACAACGGGTCTCTTTATCCTGACACCAGCTAGTCAGTCAAAAATGCTATCCCTTGGTAAGTTACCAGAACTACGGGTCCCTTTATCCTGACACCAGCTAGTCAGTCAAAATGCTAACCCTTGGTAAGTTACCAGAACTACGGTTCCTTTATCCTGACACCAGCTGGTCAGTCAAAAGGCTATCCCTTGGTAAGTTACCAGAACTACGGGTCCCTTTATCCTGACACCAGCTAGTCAGTCATAATGTTAACCCTTGGTAAGTTACCAGAACTACGGGTCCCTTTATCCTGACACCTGCTAGTCAGTCATAATGTTAACCCTTGGTAAGTTACCAGAACTACGGGTCCCTTTATCCTGACACCAGCTAGTCAGTCATAATGTTAACCCTTGGTAAGTTATCAGAACTACGGGTCCCTTTATCCTGACACCAGCTAGTCAGTCAAAATGCTAACCCTTGGTAAGATACCAGAACTACGGTTCCTTTATCCTGACACCAGCTGGTCAGTCAAAATGCTATCCCTTGGTAAGATACCAGAACTACGGTTCCTTTATCCTGACACCAGCTGGTCAGTCAAAATGCTATCCCTTGGTAAGTTACCAGAACTACGGGTCCCTTTATCCTGACACCAGCTAGTCAGTCATAATGCTAACCCTTGGTAAGTTACCAGAACTACGGTTCCTTTATCCTGACACCTGCTAGTCAGTCATAATGTTAACCCTTGGTAAGTTACCAGAACTACGGGTCCCTTTATCCTGACACCAGCTAGTCAGTCAAAATGCTAACCCTTGGTAAGTTACCAGAACTATGGGTCCCTTTATCCTGACACCAGCTAGTCAGTCATAATGTTAACCATTGGTAAGTTACCAGAACTACGGGTCCCTTTATCCTGACACCAGCTAGTCAGTCATAATGTTAACCGTTTGTAAGTTACCAGAACTACGGGTCTCTTTATCCTGACACCAGCTAGTCAGTCATAATGTTAACCGTTTGTAAGTTACCAGAACTACGGGTCTCTTTATCCTGACACCAGCTAGTCAGTCATAATGTTAACCGTTTGTAAGTTACCAGAACTACGGGTCCCTTTATCCTGACACCAGCTAGTCAGTCATAACGCTAACCCTTGGTAAGTTACCAGAATTACTGGTCCCTTTATCCTGACACCAGCTAGTCAGTCATAATGCTAACCCCACAATCCTTAGCGACAATAATGGAAAGCCATAACAACCATGTTAAGTCATATAACTGTTGATGATGGTGTTGTGCGCTAAAAATTGTATGTACTTTAATTATGCTTTTGTCATACTGTTTTAGCTCAAATGTTTTAATGCATATTTTTCATTTTCCGTTGTCAATTATGTCACACTGAAATATATAATAACCTTATTGTTAAAGCGGGAACATTCGGAGGATACAACGAGTTGTTTGATGCATTGTTAAATGCGTTCATAGGTCAGCACTCATTAGGAAACAAAGGCAGGCGAGAAAAGCCACTTCCGCACGTATCGCTTACTATCTAGCCAATCTGACATATACCACCTTTCAGACATTTTAATTAAAAAGTGTAACAATGGACTTATCAATGCCATATATATTCGATAGTTTATTAAAGTCTCATCAATACATCATATATACATCACATAATAAAATATAGCTTAAAACATGTAATGCCACTCAATGTATGAGTTATAAGAGACTATAGTAAGAACATTACTATACATAACTAATACAACATCTTAATTCGATATATATACAACACATAATATTGCACATATTGGAAACAATATATCAATATTTACAAAACTAAGAAACTAGAAACAAATGCTAATCTTGTTTTAAAACTTAATTAAATCAAACACAATAAAATACTGAAAACATGAACGCGCACAATCGTGCATAATTAAGAACTGGGTGTAAAAAATCGATTATCACCCCGGTCAGACCGTAGATGAACTGATTAGCATTAATTTCTAGCTATACGTAAGATAACACAATACAATATTATAAGAAAACAACAACATTACTTACACAAATAAAACATCCTAGTATTAAGAATATCATTGCAGGTTTTGGCACTAAGTCTTGACAACATATTATTTGCTAAGATATAAGACAACTTATCTATATCAGACATACTTTGAAATAACGGATTAATAGCGTTCGCCTTTTCTAACAATGGCATTCGTATAATATTATACAACCTACAATAGAATAGCACATGTATTTCTGATTCAACAGTGTTGCAAAAAGGGCAAAGACGATCATTTAGGGCAAGATTTTCATATCGGCCCGTTTCAACTCGAATAGGGGCTACACCACATCTAAACTTACTTAACGCTGCCCTATGTTTTGGCGGCATATGTCACCTTGAGATGTGTATACAGTAATTGGCGTGGCTAGAATTAATTAATTAACCGATTCCATTGGATCATACACTGATTGTCCATACTATTTGATTGGTCAGCAATTCAAACAAACAGTTGATATTTCAAGGTCCTTTCCTATATAAAGTCATTTGCTCGCCAAATGGCTTTATGCCGATAATCGAGGGTAAACAAACACATATGATGATGATATATAAAGTCATTCATTGACAGGATTATTAAATCTCTGAAATAGTTGTAACGTAGAACTGATTGAAAGGACATCTTATTGTTTTATAGGTAAGTCAGAATGTATATAAAGTGTTTTTGAGAAGTTATTTTCCGAATCCTCCCGCTTAGTTTTCATGTATTAGCATTGTGTTTGTTTGTAATTTAAACATTATTGTACATGTGTACATGTTATTCTTGAAACTTGGGGGGTGCCGTTAACGGATCATAGCGGGTTTAAGCAGAGATAATTAACGGGGGGTGTTGATATGTTAACATGTTGATACAATAATGAGACAGAGTAGGCTGTCATTTGGGGTTATTTTAAGCTTGACTGTTTTTCGAAGAAAAAAAGTTGGGCTATTGTGATACCCTTGGCGTCTTCGTCTGCGTCGTCACACACGACCTCATAACTCAAAAACCGTTCAACATAAAACTTGGTACACATGTTCGTAGGAACAATACACATGTCTAGGCCAAGTCACATAACTTGGGCTTTAATAATCATTCAGTTATGCCCCTTTTTCGATTTGGAAAAAAAAACAGACGAGCGTTGGCGTTCCCTCTGCGGCTCTTTTCATGTTTATAATGATGGGACAAACACATTGTCATAATTGTTGGCTTCTTTGACCAGATGCAAGAAAGATTGTCCGGTGGACGGAATTATTCATTTATCCCAGTTGATATTTTTAGTCTTCTGCCACAAAAACATCTGAACAGAAAATGTTATATTTTATGAATTGATAGTTAATCTATTATTTTTATATACTATCAGAAAAAGTGTTTATTTCAAATTCATTGTGACTTAGATGTCCTTTTTCGGTAATGAATAAGATTCAAGAAAAGCGCACGAGACTATGTGAAAATCAGAATTATATTATGTGTCAAAATAGTGTAACAATAATTATGATATCTAGTGTGATCCTTTAAACAAGTGTGGTGGTTCTCTGCAAATATTTACAAAGCAATATATAAACCAGATGTCAAGATTTGGGGAAAAAAACCTGGTATTTTCCTGTCAATATCTCTTATTATCAAACAAAACCTACTCAAAGGAATTCTCTCAGTGAGACAATTCTTTCAACTACCCTCAACATAGGGTTCGAAGGCCAAATAAGGATTGTAGAAAAGGAAATATGAACATTATCTAAAGCTAACACGTATAAATTGATATTGAAATGTCAACCATCATTAACAACATTATGCATCAATATTTAACATATACATTTTACTTGTAAAATGAATAAACTGTATAAGATTATTGTCTTCCTTCCTATCTGTGTCGCGGGCTGTCAATCCAGGGGTTTTGAGTTCGAATCCCGGCTCGGCCAACTTTCTTTCCGAATATTGACAAAAGTCAATGCGACATGCGTCATTCGTCTTCCACCAATGGGTTATAAGTCTATGTGGAAAATCAGCCAGTTGCTTGGGAAGATTGTTGTGTGGAGTACTGGTGTGAAAAAAACAGGAAATGCATGAATAGGTGAACTGACCGCCGTGATATAACTGAGAAATTGTTAAAAACGGCGTTAAACCCCAATCAATCAATCCTATCTGTGTTTTAACGCCATGTTTTCAACTCAAAACTTAACGGAAAAATATTTGTTTAGATGTTACAAAGTATAAAATAGTGATCAAAGCACATTTACTCTAAATCTTTGAAAGTTTTATCTGAAACATGGATCAAATCACAACCTAGGTTGCCTCCGTTTCAGAATTGCTTTCTCTAACTGAAGCATGGGTGCTTCCATAAACATTAAAACAAATAACAAACGACAACGCGTAAGTGATCACCAAGTTGGATAGGAATATATTCACCATTACCCAATCTGAAAAGTGGAGGGGTTGCAACAAATTTAAATAATAGCCAAATATGACAAGAGGATGTATCAAGTAGGCAGCATAAGTCAATCGCCCGAGTGGAGCCCAAATTTTCAAACTAGGTGTTTGGCCAACTTGAACACTCGAGTCAGTCATCCAACATGTCCACACATTTTGAAATGGTTTTTCATTTAGTATCTGGTATACTATGGTCGTCAAAGGTTTCCAAGCATTCTTTTACAATTTTCTTTGGCCGGGGATCTCAATTCAACATCTTAACTTGTGTGAAATGGACTTCTGCAGTTTGAGCATTCTTGGATAATCGAGAGGACAATGTTGAATTTAGCAGCCAGCGGTATAGAGCCTTATCAGAAGACACGGACGTCGCACCCGATGGCCAGCTCTATACTCGTGGCAATAGCTTCACAAAATTGGTTACAGCAGTCAAAGAGTTTCAAAACACACACATCTGCAGCAGACAACTTTAAAGACATTTTTGAATTATTTTTGAATTTTCGACTTAAGTTGCACATCTGAAACATTTTGTTTATAGAAGAAATTTCTCATAATAAACAATTTCTCCTTTAGCCACAATGTTTTCAACTCTTCAATAATTACAACTACAAAGGATTAATGCTACATGAATGTACACTCAACCCACACTAAACTACTTCTAATAAAGGATTTGCAACTGTCCTAATCAGCTGATTTTTTTTCTCCCTTTCTTAGGATGTTCACAGGCAGCCCCAGCAGGTCCTAAGGAATTTGGAGATTACTAAGAAATACGAGATCTGGTGGAAAAAATTATTTAATTGCAAAAAGGTTAGCTACTCATTGTAATAATATATGTATCATTAAATTGATAAGCGAAAATCAACCAAGGCATAAGTATTGCATTCTGGAAAAACACATGCTAAGGATCTAAATGGATATTGTTTTACAGAAGTTTCTTGAAACCTTCTGTGAATTATAAGAAAACAGTCAAGAGCCAGATCAAGCTGTGCTAGTTGGTCTGGTCTCTGCACTGGTCACTAGTGAATCACAGTTTTCACAGAGAGTCGCTCAAATATCCCTAGCTTGATATAGATTGCATCTGACAGTTTTGAAAACATTGTGGACAAAGGGAGAAATTGCTCAAAGCTTTCAACTCTTTTCATCATCACTCCGTATTTCCAGATGTAACAATATTTGTCTTAATTTGTTTTCAAGCCAGATAACCAACTTACTCAAATGAGGTACCAGGTAAAACATTGTGGGAAAAGGGAGAAATTGCTCAAAGCTTTCAACTCTTTCTTTTCATCATCACTCCGTATTTCCAGATGTAACAATATTTGTCTTTATATTTTTATCAAGCCAGATAACCAACTTACTCAAATGAGGTACCAGAATAAAATCTCATTGGCGTATTTTTATTATCACTTTTAATATACTCGTTAACTAAGCTGAATATGATGCTCGCTGCATATTATCTTAGTAAGCTCGTTTATTAAAAGTGATAATAAATAAACACCCATGAAACATCCTCTATTTATTGAGATTCTTTCTTTCAGATATATCACTTGTGCATGAAAACAGAGAGGCAAAGATTCAAAAGTTCTTTGAATGGTTGAAGAGTAACAATGGGGAAACAAGCTGCGTGGGCGTAGGGAAATTCAAAGGGTTCGGCCATGGAATGAAGGCTACCAAAGATCTGAAGGTACTGACTGTTAGCTTATCTATTTGGAGAATAAGGAGTGCTTTTTCACTCAACCTGATATTGGCATTGATTGGCAAATACATGTAATAACAAAAATCTCTTACAGGGAAAGTAAAACTTTTTGGAAATATGGGAAATTGCTCATCATGAGCAACATTTTCTTTTGCCACAATGAAGTTAAGTCATCTTCTATAAAGGCTACAATGTGTTTACATGTGGGAAAGGGGGAAGGGGGTAAATCTTAAGGAGACCCAATACCTCCAATGTTAGGGTCACTGTCGGTGATTGATTGATTGATTGGGGTTTAACGCCGTTTTTAACAATTTCTCAGTTATATCACGGCGGCCAGTTCACCTACTCATGCATTTCCTGGTTTTCTCACACCAGTACTCCACACAACAATCTTCCCAAGCAACTGGCTGCTTTTCCACATAGACTTAGCCCATTGGTGGAACTGTGGGTGATACACACAGGCTGTTGTTAAGTAAGTTTGATGGCAAGTTGTTTTTCATCCTTCTATTTTATAACTGCAGCACCATTTTTTCTATAAGAAGCTGTAACTTCCTTATAACCATTTATATGCCATGTTTAGGTCAGCCTAGGGAGCCACCATTTACAAGGTCAAGGTCACTATCGATCATATGGTTCAGACTTATATAATTTTAGCTCACCCAAGCACTATTACTTTATTTACAGAGACTGCACAATTGGGCATGCCAAGTCTTTCCTGTTGGCCTCTGCTAAAACGTTTACAAATATTTACATATATACAGTATAATACACAAATTTATAATGATGAGTAATACATTCATTCAAGATACCTACATTTTTATGGGAGAACAAAATACTTATTTATGAAATAGATATCCACCACAGTGCCTGAATGAAAGGTACATGTACATGTTTTAAATTTCTTTAAATGTTCACAGTTGCTGGCATGCAGTAGGATCTGGTTCCATATTCTTGGTCCTGAGTAGGTTTTCTATAAAATTATATTCTTGGTTTAGGAATGCAAAGTGTATGCTGGTTGCCGAATCTTAAATTCATATTAGTTTTGTGAACAGATTAGACATTTATTCCTTAAATTCAATTTTTGTTATGGATTTGTAAACAAGTATAGCCGTTTTGTACATAATTCTATCTTGGAATTTCATCCATTTAAGTTCCTGAAATAGTTCTTCACTTGGTGTGTCATATGTTTTGTCCAATATAATTAGTGCAGCTCTTTTTTGAAATGTTATATACATATAGGCCGCTTCATTTTTGTTTGGTTGCCATGGAAACCAGAATTCTGTATGGATCCCAAAAATTTGAAGGAATTCGGGTGGAGTCATTGAGTGGATGCTTTCTGTGAAGTTTCACCCTAATTGACCCACTGGTTACTGAGATGAGTGTTGACAGACGCGCGCCGAACATAGGGTGATCACAATAATTCACATTGAGCACTTCGTACTTAGGTGGGCTAAAACAAATAGAAGGGTGAAAAAAAAGAGTTATAAAAAAAATAAAATCGAGATTCTAACAATCAATGTGAACATGTTGATACAATAATGAGACAGAGTAGGCTGTCATTTGGGGTTATTTTAAGCTTGACTGTTTTTCGAAGAAAAAAAGTTGGGCTATTGTGATACCCTTGGCGTCTTCGTCTGCGTCGTCACACACGACCTCATAACTCAAAAACCGTTCAACATAAAACTTGGTACACATGTTCGTAGGAACAATACACATGTCTAGGCCAAGTCACATAACTTGGGCTTTAATAATCATTCAGTTATGCCCCTTTTTCGATTTGGAAAAAAAAACAGACGAGCGTTGGCGTTCCCTCTGCGGCTCTTTTCATGTTTATAATGATGGGACAAACACATTGTTATAATTGTTGGCTTCTTTGACCAGATGCAAGAAAGATTGTCCGGTGGACGGAATTATTCATTTATCCCAGTTGATATTTTTAGTCTTCTGCCACAAAAACATCTGAACAGAAAATGTTATATTTTATGAATTGATAGTAAATCTACTATTTTTATATACTATCAGAAAAAGTGTTTATTTCAAATTCATTGTGACTTAGATGTCCTTTTTCGGTAATGAATAAGATTCAAGAAAAGCGCACGAGACTATGTGAAAATCAGGATTATATTATGTGTCAAAATAGTGTAACAATAATTATGATATCTAGTGTGATCCTTTAAACAAGTGTGGTGGTTCTCTGCAAATATTTACAAAGCAATATATAAACCAGATGTCAAGATTTGGGGAAAAAAACCTGGTATTTTCCTGTCAATATCTCTTATTATCAAACAAAACCTACTCAAAAGAATTCTCTCAGTGAGACAATTCTTTCAACTACCCTCAACATAGGGTTCGAATGCCAAATAAGGATTGTAGAAAATGAAATATGAACATTATCTAAAGCTAACACGTATAAATTGATATTGAAATGTCAACCATCATTAACAACATTATGCATCAATATTTAACAACTACATTTTACTTGTAAAATGAATAAACTGTATAAGATTATTGTCTTCCTTCCTATCTGTGTCGCGGGCTGTCAATGACTTCTCCTACTAAACCAATGGACTGATTTCAAAATAACTTAACAGGAATGTTCCTTATGTGGTCCTCTTTTAACGTTGTTCAAAGAATTTAATTCCAATTAGAACTTTGGTTGCTGCGGCATCAGAAAAGGGGAAAATTGCCCAAACTTTAAAAATCTTCTTGTTCAAAAGTACTGGCTTGATTTGAAAACAATTTTGCACAAATGTTTCTTGGGAGCACCCTCTACCAAGATTGTTAAAAAATATCCGATTCGTTGAAAACATGGCCTTCAGGGGGCGGAGCTTGTTTTCCTTATATGTGCATTGTAAAATCTTTAAAAATCTTCTTGTCAAAAAGTACTGGCCTGATTTAAAGATAATTTGGCAAAAATGTTCCTTGGGGTACCTTCTACCAAAATTGTTCAAATTAATCAGATCCATAGAAAAACATGGCCGCCAGGGGCGGGGCTTATTTTCCTTCTACGTGCATTGTAAAATCTGTTTGTCCAAAAGTACTTGCCCGATTTAAAGATAATTTGGCACAAATGTTCCTTGAGGGACCTTCTACCAAGACTGTTCAAATTAATCCGATCCATTGAAAAACATGGCCGCCAGGGGCGGGGCTTGTTTTCCTTATATGTGCATTGTAATATCTTTAAAAGTCTTCTTGTCCAAAAGCACACGCCTGATTTATAAATTATTTGGCACTAATGCTCCTTTGGTGACCTTCTACCAAGGTTGTTGAAATAAATCCGATCTGTTAAAAAACATGGCCACCAGGGGTTTGCTTGTTTTCCTTATGTATAGAGTAAAAACTTTGAAAAGTATTGAAGTTCTATAAATCAGATGAGCGATATAGGGCCATCATGGCCCTCTTGTTTTTGGTTTCGATTATGTGAAAAGTGTGTGTATACCTATTCATTGCCATCAACTTTCAATTTAAATACATACTGAATATATGTTAACGCTGCTATGATATTATACAAGACTGTTTGAAAAAAGTTTATCTGCATCTGTGAAAAGTAAATTGAATAATATATATAGCCCTCAATAAGGTGTTTAACTTATAGTCATAGAAAAACAAAATTCTATGAAATAAAACCGTGTGAATTGGTTGAAATTGAAATTTTGTGTCATTATTATTCAATAATAGATGTATAACTGAAACAAACCTTCGTGCATTTGCGAGCATTAAAGAAACAGATCAGCCTGCAAATTCATATAATTTAATCCGCATATAGATAGAACCCTTTGTTATACTTCGAACAAACAGTATGTCTCCATCTAAACAGTGCTGTTAGTACTATATTGCGTTATGCTTACGTGATTTGTAAGAAAAATTGATCATGAAATAATTTCTCAGCGGGTGTTGACCTGGAAATATGTTTGTTTCATTCTACATGTACTACATCAATCTGCATTTATAATAGAAGATATATAATATGTATAATCTGTTTAAGATGCGTGTTTCATTCATGAAAGCCATAAACAATCTGGTTTAAGTTTTCAGACTTACATTCTTGTAAATGGACTATGTATAAAAGGAAAATACATACGGTGCATTACATTAAAAGCCAATTTAACACATTTTCAGTTTCGATTTTCAATTATTTGACCAGATAAAAAAAGCAACGTTCGTGGCATATTGAACCAGTGTAGATCTAGATCAATCTGCGTATCCCAGTATGGTCTTAATTTCAACCATTCGAGAATTAGTCATCAATGATTTTGAGATGTTTACCTTGTAATGTATCATGTATGTTTGTTTTAGATTATTAATTCATCATAGTGGGTCGGGCGGTAAATTTATCCGTGTTATAATTGATTACAGTTTGCTTTGAATGTTTATTTTAACTTCCGTAATTAGATAATTTGAGAAGTTTGAGAACGTAATTGCCGTTAATTTATTGAATAAGATAATAGAGATGTTTGAGAACGTAATTGTCGTTAATTTAATTTATCAGGTAAAAAAAGGCGATGGAAGGTAAACAAAAACACGACCTTGGCATGTGTAAAAGACATTAGAAATTAGGAAATTCTATAAAGTATAATCATTGCAAACATTTGAAAACATAATGGTAATGTTCAAAAAATTACGGTTAAAGGAGAAACTGCTAATTTTGAGCAATGTCTCCTTTATTCACGATGTTTTTCAAAAGTCGTCTGCTACAAACGCGTCTTCAACAAGAAAATGGTCGACGTGTTCAATAAAAGGGTAAATTCATTTTTTTATATTTGACCAAACTTTCAAAAGATTTATTTGTTTGTTAAAGAATGAATTGTAAAATAATTTCTCACAAACCTTCATAAAAATCCCTTATAATCCAAATAAAATCGTCCAATTTCAGAAACACAAAAGGTCACAGATTTTAACACCGAATTTTGGGAGGGCCTATGGGAAATGCTAACGTTATAGCGCGTGATGATTTTACTCAAATGAACCGCGTCATCACAAATTCTGCATTTGGATAGTTTCAGTGTTAATTTCATAATAAGATCAAATTGCATATTTGTGTGGTATTTTTTTGGTCATGAATCTTCCCAAGAAACTTACAGTGTGATTCACAATTAAAAAGCAAACACAACAATTGAAATAAAACGGAATGGGGTGCAAATAAAACATAATGGACAGTTTGGACAATTAACCCTTTCCCACATACGGCAAATCTGCACCAAACCATCTAGGCAAAACTGTGTACAAAACAGATTTTGACACTATTTCAACAATTTTTAATCATGTCACGGCGGCCGTGTTCACCTACCCATGTGTATATGTCTTTATTACAACAGTACAACCTGTATGGCATCATATAGAAATTAAGAAGGAAACAATGTGTCAAAAGGCGTCAATCACTAATTAGTTGACTTGCTGTTTATTACCCCTAGTCGGCTGCTGCTTATGATCAGCGCATCAAAGCCTCGGCGGTGCTTTGTTGGTAGATCATAAGTAGTGTCTGATTGCTACCGGAAATATGATTGAGTTTTATGACCTTTAATTGGTTTTCAATAAAGAACGGTACAATGTTTTTAATTTTCGATTAATCTGTGAATTACGCCTTTTGTCACAACGTTTACAACTGTATTTATACATGTATTTGCTGTCATAGAGATTGTAGTGTTGTGTGGACTGCCGGTGTAAGAAAGTCTTGATAGGCATGGCCGAAAATTGTTTTTGCTTTTGAGCGGTACAGTAAGCCTCTGCAGACGCATCCTGACGAAAAACCGACCATACAAATATGCAATTTGATCTTATTTGCAATTCACAATATGACCTCCGAATTGCGATTTGTGTGTGACGTGGCTCATTTGTGTAAAATTCCAAAGCTATGCTGTACTCATTCTTCATAAACTTTCCAGTGTCTTGTATTTGGAGGTAATGAATTGTGGTAAAATACATTCAACTAAAAACAAGTAACGATTTTAGAAATTGGACAATTTCATTTGGAATTAAAAGGGATATTTAAGCAGGTTTGAACAAATTTCTTCAATATATAATATAAAAGTTTTACAACAAAAATCCTTTCGGAAATTTTGTCAAAATTAACAATTTCAATTCTTCCTTTTCAACATACACCAAATCTGCAGCAGATAAATACTATGGAAAATCTCTTTACCGTCAACTTCAGAGTATGTAGGGAAGAGATCGAATTGTGTCTGCTCAAAAGACTCGCCGACAGATCCTATTACAGTAGCGTCCGACCAATTCCGGAAATTTGATTGTTTCTACAAAAACGACGCTTTATTATGTCTAACAAGCCTTGAAATCATAACAAACAACTGTCAAATATATAAACGAATGAAATTATTGTATAAATAAATGTTAACACACATATATTTAATTGGCTGATATATATTACACGAGTCAAGTTCGTGTTTTCTATCCACCTACTATATATGGTTGGATACTATTTACTATAAAACTTTATATAGCGCTAGTAATAATGCTATCCCTTGGTAAGTTACCAGAACTAAGGGTCTCTTTATCCTGACACCAGCTAGTCCGTCAAAATGCTAACCCTTGGTAAGTTACCAGATCTACGGGTCCCTTTATCCTGACACCAGCTAGTCAGTCATAATGCTAACCCTTGGTAAGTTACCAGAACAACGGGTCTCTTTATCCTGACACCAGCTAGTCAGTCAAAAATGCTATCCCTTGGTAAGTTACCAGAACTACGGGTCCCTTTATCCTGACACCAGCTAGTCAGTCAAAATGCTAACCCTTGGTAAGTTACCAGAACTACGGTTCCTTTATCCTGACACCAGCTGGTCAGTCAAAAGGCTATCCCTTGGTAAGTTACCAGAACTACGGGTCCCTTTATCCTGACACCAGCTAGTCAGTCATAATGTTAACCCTTGGTAAGTTACCAGAACTACGGGTCCCTTTATCCTGACACCTGCTAGTCAGTCATAATGTTAACCCTTGGTAAGTTACCAGAACTACGGGTCCCTTTATCCTGACACCAGCTAGTCAGTCATAATGTTAACCCTTGGTAAGTTATCAGAACTACGGGTCCCTTTATCCTGACACCAGCTAGTCAGTCAAAATGCTAACCCTTGGTAAGATACCAGAACTACGGTTCCTTTATCCTGACACCAGCTGGTCAGTCAAAATGCTATCCCTTGGTAAGATACCAGAACTACGGTTCCTTTATCCTGACACCAGCTGGTCAGTCAAAATGCTATCCCTTGGTAAGTTACCAGAACTACGGGTCCCTTTATCCTGACACCAGCTAGTCAGTCATAATGCTAACCCTTGGTAAGTTACCAGAACTACGGTTCCTTTATCCTGACACCTGCTAGTCAGTCATAATGTTAACCCTTGGTAAGTTACCAGAACTACGGGTCCCTTTATCCTGACACCAGCTAGTCAGTCAAAATGCTAACCCTTGGTAAGTTACCAGAACTATGGGTCCCTTTATCCTGACACCAGCTAGTCAGTCATAATGTTAACCATTGGTAAGTTACCAGAACTACGGGTCCCTTTATCCTGACACCAGCTAGTCAGTCATAATGTTAACCGTTTGTAAGTTACCAGAACTACGGGTCCCTTTATCCTGACACCAGCTAGTCAGTCATAATGTTAACCGTTTGTAAGTTACCAGAACTACGGGTCCCTTTATCCTGACACCAGCTAGTCAGTCATAATGTTAACCATTGGTAAGTTACCAGAACTACGGGTCTCTTTATCCTGACACCAGCTAGTCAGTCATAATGTTAACCGTTTGTAAGTTACCAGAACTACGGGTCTCTTTATCCTGACACCAGCTAGTCAGTCATAATGTTAACCGTTTGTAAGTTACCAGAACTACGGGTCTCTTTATCCTGACACCAGCTAGTCAGTAATAATGTTAACCGTTTGTAAGTTACCAGAACTACGGGTCTCTTTATCCTGACACCAGCTAGTCAGTCATAATGTTAACCCTTGGTAAGTTACCAGAACTACGGGTCCCTTTATCCTGACACCAGCTAGTCAGTCATAACGCTAACCCTTGGTAAGTTACCAGAATTACTGGTCCCTTTATCCTGACACCAGCTAGTCAGTCATAATGCTAACCCCACAATCCTTAGCGACAATAATGGAAAGCCATAACAACCATGTTAAGTCATATAACTGTTGATGATGGTGTTGTGCGCTAAAAATTGTATGTACTTTAATTATGCTTTTGTCATACTGTTTTAGCTCAAATGTTTTAATGCATATTTTTCATTTTCCGTTGTCAATTATGTCACACTGAAATATATAATAACCTTATTGTTAAAGCGGGAACATTCGGAGGATACAACGAGTTGTTTGATGCATTGTTAAATGCGTTCATAGGTCAGCACTCATTAGGAAACAAAGGCAGGCGAGAAAAGCCACTTCCGCACGTATCGCTTACTATCTAGCCAATCTGACATATACCACCTTTCAGACATTTTAATTAAAAAGTGTAACAATGGACTTATCAATGCCATATATATTCGATAGTTTATTAAAGTCTCATCAATACATCATATATACATCACATAATAAAATATAGCTTAAAACATGTAATGCCACTCAATGTATGAGTTATAAGAGACTATAGTAAGAACATTACTATACATAACTAATACAACATCTTAATTCGATATATATACAACACATAATATTGCACATATTGGAAACAATATATCAATATTTACAAAACTAAGAAACTAGAAACAAATGCTAATCTTGTTTTAAAACTTAATTAAATCAAACACAATAAAATACTGAAAACATGAACGCGCACAATCGTGCATAATTAAGAACTGGGTGTAAAAAATCGATTATCACCCCGGTCAGACCGTAGATGAACTGATTAGCATTAATTTCTAGCTATACGTAAGATAACACAATACAATATTATAAGAAAACAACAACATTACTTACACAAATAAAACATCCTAGTATTAAGAATATCATTGCAGGTTTTGGCACTAAGTCTTGACAACATATTATTTGCTAAGATATAAGACAACTTATCTATATCAGACATACTTTGAAATAACGGATTAATAGCGTTCGCCTTTTCTAACAATGGCATTCGTATAATATTATACAACCTACAATAGAATAGCACATGTATTTCTGATTCAACAGTGTTGCAAAAAGGGCAAAGACGATCATTTAGGGCAAGATTTTCATATCGGCCCGTTTCAACTCGAATAGGGGCTACACCACATCTAAACTTACTTAACGCTGCCCTATGTTTTGGCGGCATATGTCACCTTGAGATGTGTATACAGTAATTGGCGTGGCTAGAATTAATTAATTAACCGATTCCATTGGATCATACACTGATTGTCCATACTATTTGATTGGTCAGCAATTCAAACAAACAGTTGATATTTCAAGGTCCTTTCCTATATAAAGTCATTTGCTCGCCAAATGGCTTTATGCCGATAATCGAGGGTAAACAAACACATATGATGATGATATATAAAGTCATTCATTGACAGGATTATTAAATCTCTGAAATAGTTGTAACGTAGAACTGATTGAAATCTTATTGTTTTATAGGTAAGTCAGAATGTATATAAAGTGTTTTTGAGAAGTTATTTTCCGAATCCTCCCGCTTAGTTTTCATGTATTAGCATTGTGTTTGTTTGTAATTTAAACATTATTGTACATGTGTACATGTTATTCTTGAAACTTGGGGGGTGCCGTTAACGGATCATAGCGGGTTTAAGCAGAGATAATTAACGGGGGGTCGTCCATATAATTGTTGACTGTTTTAAACTATAAGTAAATAATCAGTGGATAGTCGTTTAGTTATAAGTTGATGGAAAGGTAGCAAAATGTGTTACAGTTTGAAGACATCACGAAAAAGAGAATACGCAATGGATTGTTATTTCCTATCTCTATATATATAATATATCGGTGGAAAAGTAGCAATTAATTATATGTATTGGGTATTCTTCATTGTCGATTTATATATACTTATTCAATATATTCTTTATACTAAATTATGTTATGTCGATGATATTCATTGCGTTACTCTAAAATAGTTGTATCGTAAAAGTGATTAAAGTAATAGGAAAGGACATCTTGTTGTTTTAATTACTCCCCAAACTAACGGAATAACAGTACTCCACAACACATTCTCCAAAGACAACTCAGGTGAGTGCTATAGGGCCAACAAGGTCCTCCTGCTCTCCGGTTGCCAGTTTCACAGATCTCATATGACAATTCTGCAGCAGACGACTTTTAACATATTTTTTCAAAAAATCTCTATAATTGAATGGATAACCTAAAAAAGTTCTCAAAAATAATATACATGTTAAAGATAGATAATTATATATTGTGAAGCAGTTTACACCTAAGCGATAACTTAATTAATAAAAGCGGTATAGCGCATTAAAGTTACAACTCCTCTTTATTTCTATATGGTAAACTGTCCCCGATAGCAAATGCCGGGATTTTTTTTAATGAAATTCTTCTATGATATCATCTGAACCATTATTCCATGCGACTCTGTCACTGTACTGGTATTGTTGGGTAAGTTGCGGCTGTTCGATTGTAGAGATTACGGGTAAATGGTCAGTAGTAATTACTTCTTATTCGGATATCGTTACAATGTCCATGTATTTCTTAATGAATGGCGTTTCGATAAATGCCCTGGTTTTATACATGATAATTTATTCATATTAATAATAATAAAAATAACAACACTGTAATGATACTAATATACATTCCCTTTACAGGTCTTTGAAGATGCGCTTATCAATACTAGCAGTAACGCTCATCGGGGTGCTACTACATTGTAGTTTTTACTATGAGTTCTTTCTAGCAATATTCAACCCATTATTCATTCTAGGCAACTGACAGTCTGTAAATGTAAAGGTCTTTTTTTTTGTTCAATGTAATGCCGCCATGCAGCGGTGGTGTACACTATTTACATGAGCCAACATAATGAAAGATCGGCCTGGTGGTTGTTATTTATTCTGCATCCAAATGAAGATGCTACATGGTACATGCCATATGGCATTAATGTAGAGTTATGCTATATTATATATATATATATATATATATATATGGTAATATCATCTTCATGAATGTGTGACTAATGAAATCCTGATAAGCTTATGCATATGTTCAGTCTGGTCAGGATCGCTCTTGTCCATGCAGATTTACATTCTTCCTGAGAGTATGTTTGAAAGAAATGTTAAAAGCCAACTTAAGTATGAAATATAAATGAAATCGGTATTGATTGAAAACCTATGCAGACTTGTGTCGTTATCTAATTATCCCAGCTGTCATGAATGCAGAATATTCGAAGATCTGAATGTTTTATTTGACAAAAACACCTGAACGTGTTGTTATCTATTTATTCCAGCTGTCTTGAATACAGAATATTACAGATCTGAATGATTGATTTGACAAAGACACACCTGAACATGTTGTTATCTATTTATCCCAGCTGCCATGAATACAGAATATTGCAGATCTGAATGATTGATTTGACTAAAACACAACTGACATGTTGTTATCTATTTATGATTGCATCCTGCTCTTTGTTTGATCATATGAATGGTCAATGTACACTATGTAAAAATGATAAGCTTAAAGGTCTTTACCAATTCAGGAGATCCAACCGATCTCATTCACTACGAAATCAAACGTAACAAATTTACGGCGCTATGTTAACAGTGTAAACAAATTTATTGTAAAAGTAAGAGAACTGAACTTATTGATTCCAGAAATGACAATAAGAAATACTGGTCAATGCTGAAAAATTGTAATAAAGTTTAATATATCTCTTATAATTCTATTCCCAACACTGACTGGTTTCAATTAATTTCAATTTACTTTTGAATACTGATGTACTGGATAGTACAAGTAATGGTACCAACGCTTCCGTCTTGGACAATATCACATCAAATAACGATAGCTCATCTTTGAACCAGCCAATCACTGACGATGAGATAATTTTCAGCATTAATCATGTACAACAAAACAACCGAACACCGGGTCCAGACAAATGCAAACTTGTATAAACACTGCCTTATCTTAATACTTTGTTCATTTATATTTTTGAATCAGATAATTTCCCGCAAGTTTGGGGTAAAAGTAGTAGTACACCTGTTCACAAAAAAGGAAAAGTAACATATATACTAATAATTATCGAGGTATCTCCTTAATTGATACTCTGTGTAAAGTGTTTATACATATTGTATATAGAAGGTTAACCTTATGGTATGAAGAGTATAACATTATTGATGAATCGCAAACTGGGTTTAGATCGAGATATTCAACTACGGATAACAATTTTATTCTAATGTCATTAATACAGAAGTATTTTTATCAAAACATAGAGGAAGATTTTACTGTTTATTCATTGACTTTGCAAAAGCATTCGATAGTATTCAACATAAGAAACTGTGGGATGCTTTTGCAAGAAACAATATCAAGGCACTTTTTTCCAATGTTTTCAATCAATGTACTCACAACTTAAGTCATGTGTAAAAGTTAATGATAAACTTACAAGCTATTTTAGTTGTTCTAGTAGCACAGGAAATAAGTCTCCAACACTATGTCATACATGTACTTGTATTTCAGCACGACCCTAAAATCTTGTTCAAAACGCCGTGCTTTAAATTGGACCACTATTCGATGTAATACTGCTTTACAGCTGAAGTTATACGTTGAATGACTTAAAATATACTCAAACCATTTTGATAAAATTACGAATAACTTTGCTGTAAATGAAGAAATTGTTAAACCGTCGATCATAAATCATGAAAATGACGTCGACGTCATTTCACCAATTAGTAACACACGTCTATTGTTAACGTCCATTACGGCGTCAATATTCGCCATACGAAGTATACATATATATCAAACAAAACTAGACAGATTGGACTATATGAACATGTAAAAATCCCAAAATCGAAAATGCTGTCACTAACACCGGTTTTCTCATGGAGTGGCTCACATGTATAATATAGCATAACTCTACATTAATGTCATATGACATGTACCATGTAGCATCTTGATTTGGATGCAGAATAAATAACAACCACCAGACCGATCTTTCATTATGTTGGCATCATGTAAAATATATGAGGTAGTCGCATGATATTTCTAACGTATGTGTGTGAGAAAAGACTGGTCTATGCAATCGTGTTATTGGATTCAAACGTAAACTTCTCAAAAGCATTGATGACTAATTCTCGAATGGTTGAAATTAAGACCATACTGGGATACGCGGATTGATCTAGATCTACACTGGTAAAATATGCTACAAATGTTTTTGTTTTTTTATCTGGTCAAATAATTGAAAATTGAAACTGAAAATTTATTTACCTTTCACGAATGAAACACGCATCTTAAACAGATTATACATATTATATACCTTCTATTATAAATGCAGATTGATGTAGTACATGCAGGATGAAACAAACATATTTCCAGGTCAGCCTCCTGCAAGTGCAACACACGTTAAGAAATTATGTCATGATCAATCTCTCTTACAAATCACGTAAGCCATAACGCAATATAGTACTTACATCACTGTTTAAATGGAGTCAGTATGTTGTGTACATAATAGATTGAGCTGTTTTCTACTGTCTCGGATGTTTTCAACAAGTGTAGATTAAGTTCTAATCGCGCATACATCACACATGAGCCAGGTGTATACTGTTTGTCCGAAGTATAACAAAGGGTTCTTTTACCTATACACCTAGATGCGGATTAAATTGTTTGCATTTGCAAGCTTATCTGTTTCTTTAAATTCTACTTATCCAATCGTGTTCCGAAGTTGAGTGTGCGAGATCGGGACTGGTTGGACGATTTCGTAGGAACAGTAAAAGTCGGTTCTGCGGCCGACGAAAGAACGGTCTTCGCGGGACCCACTCATGTGCCATGTATGGCGGAAGATGTCGTTGCAGACGAATTGGCATGATTATAGCCTACAAGAATCATCGACCTCGTAATTTATACCTATCCAAACATGTTCCGAAGTTGAGAGTGCGAGATCGGGACTGATTGGACGATTTCGTAGGGACAGTAAAAGTCGGTTCTGCTGCCGGCGAAAGAACTGTCCCCAGACATGTGTCATGTATGACGGGAGATGTAGGTGCAGATGAATTGGCATCATTATAGCCCACAGTGCGCCCATCTCTCATCATCTTTATAAAACATGGACAAGAAAATATTAATTAAATCAACTATGTTTACAATTAAAATTAAATTATATGTAAACAGTGTGTTTACCCTTTCCCATATACAACAGATCAATAGCAGAGTACTTCATCTCGGTATAGATAGAATACATCTCTATACGTGAAAGTTTAAATACTGAATAGAGTTGAAAACATTGTGGAAAAAGGGAAAAGCGCAAAGATGTCGTCTCTTATAGGGTCTACTGACAATCATTCCTCTACTATATGCTTTCCCTAGTTCTTTTTCGCTCTTTTTCACTGATGTTACTGCCGAAATGGTCACTTCTTTCACTTTATCGGCAATACTAATATATTCGGTCAAATGTTCTTTGTTATTTGTGCTCTGTACTGTTATATCAGTAGAACTTTGCTCTGGTTTGCATTATCTTGTCCTAATCCTATTGCTTTCCATGTTGTTACGAAACATCATACAGGTGATGCGACCACAGAGGGATTCAAAGCAAACAACCCTGCCTCGTGAACACCTTAGCAAATGTTTTTCTTTGGTCATAAACTACAAAACTTTCTCTGCTTGCCGTTCACGAACGTGATGTTTCCATGAATGCTCTAAATAGTTTTAGATCTAGGGGCTACAGGACATGTGAAGCATGCTCAAGTAATTATTACATTTCAATATTGTTTTGTACACACAGATCTGAATCCCCCCCAGAGGGACGTGTGTACCTTTTGGTTGACTAATTGATTGGGGCTTTTTCAAGAATTGTTCAGTCAATCACGGCGGCCAGTTCACCTACTCATGTATTTCCTAGCTATCTCACATCAGTTATCCACACAACATACTTTCCAGGCAACTGGCTGCTTTTCCACATATACTGTAAGCCCATTGGTGAAAGATAAATTGCACTTGTCACAATGACTTTATCAAACGTTGGAAAGAGTGTTGGCCGAGCCGGGATTCGAACTCACAACCCGTGGATTGACAGCCCGCGTCGCTACCGACTGAGCCACCGGGGCATCAATACCATCAATAAATAATAGTATTAAACTTTCCAAATTTGTTTATTTATTGCAAATAACTTTTTCAAGTCTTGTTGAAAAACAACTTCGAATCAACCTACCTGACACAGCTTCTTCAAATGAATCCAGATTGATCTTTGTTGGAATAAACTATCATTGGCGGCACATAGTGACCGGCTGCATTGACTGCAGCTATGATAGTTAGTTTGTTTTGTTACTGTTATGAAAGTTGTTTACGACAGACTCACAGAAAATAGTTGTGGTAAGTGAAATTAATACGGTCGATCTTTATCTTAGAAGAGGGTGGCGTTTAAACAATGACCCAAGTCAATCCCAACCAGGCCTGTTGTTCTTAAATCGTGTCACCTAATATCTTCTTGATCACGTCTGTCAAATCCTTTTTGGTTCTGTCATACCCAATGAATTATGCTGCGCCCATTTAGCGATTCTTAACTTGTCATTTTTCATTTTATTCCCTTCATATTTAGCATGAGATGATGGCAACAATGCTTTCTCCACAAAGTTATCAGTTATGGAATGGCTGGTGTGTTTAACCGTAATTTTCACACATACGAATACGTCACAAGTAGGTGTTTTGAAATTCTCGTACCCCCTTTTTTCACCACCTCTTAGTACCAACGAAAATTTCACATTTCGTTTATCGATCGTTTATTAATTTTAGCTACCATTCGCAAGTGTATCCTAAATTAAAAGGTACAGTTCTATCTAATTTAGAGGTGCACCTCTATATTTAGAAGTTCAGTTCCAAAAACAGAGGTGCACCTCAATTTTTAAACTACAAAATAGAGGTGTACCTCTATATTTAGAGGTGCGTCTATAACTTTTAGGTGTACATTGAACATGTATTTGATTACCTTAAATAAAGAGATGCACCTGAATATTAGGACCGGCATCTCTAAATATAGAGGTGCACCTGAATATTAGGACCGGCATCTCTAAATATAGAGGTGCACCCCTACTTTGGGGGATAGGGTTAGTGGTACACTTCTCTATATAAATGCTCTCTGACAATATCATATAATAGATGTGTAAATTAATTAACAAGACTAAATAATAGGTACAACTTTATGGTCGCTTTTTAAAAGCGAATAATACGCAGCGGTATGTATTATACTATAATATATAAATACTAAAATCTAGCTAAATCATCGTATTTTATATGGCTTTCAACACAGACTAATGCAAATTTATTCAAATTGTTCATCTGCGTCTCTATGTGGGAAAGTAGTTGCTAATGATGTCGTCTGCTGCAGTTGTGTGTAAATACATGTGGGAAAGTAGTTGCTAATGATTTCGTCTGCTGCAGTTGTGTGTAAAAGCGTCTGTATGTGGGAAAGTGGTTGTTAATGATGTCGTCTGCTGCAGTTGTGTGTAAAAGCGTCTGTATATGGGAAAGTAGTTTCTAATGATGTCGTCTGCTGCATTTGTGTGTAAATGCGTCTCTATGTGGGAAAGTGGTTACTAATGATGTCGTCTGCTGCAGTTGTGTGTAAATGTGTCTCTATGTGGGAAAGTAGTTTCTAATGATGTCGTCTGCTGCAGTTGTGTGTAAATGCGTCTCTATGTGGGAAAGTGGTTGTTAATGATGTCGTCTGCTGCAGTTGTGTGTAAATGTGTCTCTATGTGGGAAAGTGGTTGTTAATGACACGCTGACCGGATTCTACCCCGATGTATGGCAGCTGGCTGAAAAACCCAGCCGGAGTTTGGCTGACAGACCCTCGTCAGCCGGCTGCCATGCCCAGCCGGAGTAGCCGGAGTTCCGCTTATTCCGACTGGTTAATACAGTCGGAGTTGCCGGAGTTCCGCTTGTTTCGGCTGGTTAATACAGCTTGCGTAACGGGAATTCCCTCTGTTCCGGCTGGTTGATACAGACGACGTAGTTGGAGGTCCAACTGTTCCGGTTTGTTAATACAGTCGGTGTAGACGGAGTTCCAGCTGTTCCGGCTGGTTTATACAGCCGGAGTAGCCGGAGTTTCGCCTGTTCCGGCTGGTTAATACAGTCGGAGTTGCCGGATTTCCGGCTGTTCCGGAGGGTTAATACAGCCGACGTAGCTGGAGTTCCGACTGTTCCGGCTGGTTAATACAGTCGGTGTAGACGGAGTTCCAGCTGTTCCGGCTGGTTTATACAGCCGGAGTAGCCGGAGTTTCGCCTGTTCCGGCTGGTTAATACAGTCGGAGTTGCCGGAGTTCCGGCTGTTCCGGAGGGTTAATACAGTCGGAGTTGCCGGAGTTCCGGCTGTTCCGGCTACTCCGGCTAACTTCACGCGCATAGATAATACAATGTGGAGGCGAACACTCACCGGCGTACGCCGTGTTTTACCGGGACTGGAAGTGATATATTGCCATTTGCCATGATAAAGTAATATAATCTTTTATAGGAATCCTTATTATCCTCCATACTTTTCCAACTAGTCCTCATATTCTGGAATTTATAAAATAGCGCATTGTGCCATACGCTAGAAAAGGCACATTTAAAGTCAATGAATGCCGCGAAGGCTTTACTATATAGATCCAATGATATGATACTGTCAGAGCGTTAACACCGCCTATGTTTAACGAAGTCGGGTAGATAGATCTCAGTTATTCACATGCATGATGTAAGTATTTCGAGATTGTTTGACAACATTGTGGCAAAATATGAAAATTCTCATAATGAGCAATTTCTCCTTTCGCCTCAATGTTTTCAACCTAAATTAATAATTTAATTTCATATATAGAGATTTTTCATAGTTTCGCCTAGATGCGTTGATAGTCACCTGCTGCGGATTTGTTGTATGTGGGAAAGGATTGTAGGATAAAAAAGAAACAGGGTAAAACGTTACAGGACAAAAAGCAACGGACAACAAGAAACAGGTTAAAAAGCAACACATGTTCAAAAATACAATGAAAATCAATACCTTTAAGTCTACAAATATGAAAAAGACACAAACTAGCAGAGGATTTGTAATTTCTTGATATTGTATTAAATGATTCTTTTTTAAAATATATACATACGAGGGAAAGGGTATACCTTAGTGCATTGTTCAAAGAAATTGAGTCGGTTTTTTATGCGGGGGATTCAGCTATGCTGAATACCTCCGTATATTGTCATGCCCAGCTTTCAGGAAGTGTAAATTTTTTAAAAAAAAATTGTGCTGCCCTCTGTTTTTTTCAAAATGGACAATTGTTCTTGATTGTCCAGGGATCAGTTAAATACGTTTCACAACAAGCTAACAGTATGCACATTATACAAAGTAAACGTACACAATGTAAAGTTTAAATCCACGAAGTTGTATACATAATTTATAAATTTAAGTTAGACATAAGGATCTTAAATATTTCTTTAAAATATATGGAAAAAAGAAACAGGGTAAAACGTTACAGGACAAAAAGCAACGGACAACAAGAAACAGGTTAAAAAGCAACACATGTTCAAAAATACAATGAAAATCAATACCTTTAAGTCTACAAATATGAAAAAGACACAAACTAGCAGAGGATTTGTAATTTCTTGATATTGTATTAAATGATTCTTTTTTAAAATATATACATACGAGGGAAAGGGTATACCTTAGTGCATTGTTCAAAGAAATTGAGTCGGTTTTTTATGCGGGGGATTCAGCTATGCTGAATACCTCCGTATATTGTCATGCCCAGCTTTCAGGAAGTGTAAATTTTTAAAAAAAAAATTGTGCTGCCCTCTGTTTTTTTCAAAATGGACAATTGTTCTTGATTGTCCAGGGATCAGTTAAATACGTTTCACAACAAGCTAACAGTATGCACATTATACAAAGTAAACTTACACAATGTAAAGTTTAAATCCACGAAGTTGTATACATAATTTATAAATTTAAGTTAGACATAAGGATCTTAAATATTTCTTTAAAATATATGGAAAACAAGTAGCTTGAAAGCGGGTAGCTCAAAAACCTTTTGAGAAAATCCCTGCAAATGAAAAATACGGAAATGCGATGTCGTGCGTTTCTTCAACATTTTCCCTTGTTAACACTCTACAGGCTACATTTTGCATCGGATCTTAATGAAAGTTTATCAGAACATTCATCTATCAATGCTTAGACGAGTTCGAAACTGGGCCGATTGAGGTCAAAAACTAGGTCACTAGGTCAAATTGAAGGAAAATCTTGTTGACACTCTAGAGGCAACATTTTCAACTTTAGCATGTTGAAACTTTATCAGAATGTTTATCTTGATGATGTAAGTCAAGTTCGGACATGGGTCATGTCGGGTCAAAAAGTTGGTCACTAGGTCAAATTGAAGGAAAAGCTTGTTTACACTCTAGAGGCCGCAATTTTTGCTTCAGCAGTTTGAAATTTTGTCAGAAAGTTTGTATTAATGATTTCTATGTCAAGTTCAAATATAGGTCATATTGGATTTAGAAACTAGCTCACTATGCCAAATGAAAGGAAAATCTTGTTAACACTGTAGAAGCCGCATTTTGTACTAAAGCAGCTTGAAATTTAGTCAGAATGTTTATTTAAATAATATCTAGGCCGAATTCGAACTTGAGCATATTGAAACGTTATCATAATGTTTGTCTTGATGATATGTAGGTCAAGTTCGAACATGGGTCATGATGGGTCAAAAGGTAGGTCACTATGTCAAATTGAAGGAAAAGCTTATGAACACTCTAAAGGCCGCAATTTTTGCTTCAACAGTTTGACATTTTGTCAGAATGTTTGTAATAATGATATCTAGATCAAGTTCGAATATATTGGGTCAGAAACTAGGTTTCTAGGTAACTATTGTTAATACTGTAGAAGCCACATTTTTTGCTAAGGCAGCTTGAAATTTGATAAAGATGTTTATCTATATAATATCTAGGCCAAGTTCGAATATGGGTCAAGCCGGGTCAAAGACTAGGTCACTAAGCCAAATTGAATGGAAATCTTGTTAACACTATAGAGGCCTTATTTCAACTTGAGCATGTTGAAACTTTATCAGAATGTTTGTCTTGATGATATGTAGGTCAAGTTTAAACATGGCTTATGATGGGTCAAAAAGTAGGTAACTAGGTCTAGGTCAAATTGTAGGGAAATCTTGTGTTAACACTCTAGACCATCCCCCGCATTTCAGTACTTTCAGTACTTTGATTACTATTTACAACCTTACAATAATATATGTTACTCATTTCTTTCATTTTCCGATGATCCGATCAGCTAGTCAGTCATAATGCTATCCCTTGGTAAGTTACCAGAACTACGGGTCCCTTTATCCTGACACCAGCTAGTCAGTCATAATGTTTACACTTGGTAAGTTACCAGAACTACGGGTCCCTTTATCCTGACACCAGCTAGTCAGTCATAATGTTAACCCTTGGTAAGTTACCAGAACTACGGGTCCCTTTATCCTGACACCAGCTAGTCAGTAATAATGTTAACCCTTGGTAAGTTACCAGAACTACGGGTCCCTTTATTCTGACACCAGCTAGTCAGTCATAAAGTTAACCCTTGGTAAGTTACCAGAACTACGGGTCCCTTTATCCTGACACCAGCTAGTCAGTAATAATGTTAACCCTTGGTAAGTTACCAGAACTACGGGTCCCTTTATTCTGACACCAGCTAGTCAGTCATAAGGTTAACCCTTGGTAAGTTACCAGAACTACGGGTCCCTTTATCCTGACACCAGCTAGTCAGTTAAAATGCTAACCCTTGGTAAGTTACCAGAACTACGGTCCCTTTATCCTGACACCAGCTAGTCAGTTAACGGATCATAGCTGGTTTAAGCAGAGATACTTAACGGGGGGTCGTCCATATAAGTGTTGACTGTTTTAAACTATAAGTAAATAATCAGTGGATAGTCGTTTAGTTATAAGTTGATGGAAAGGTAGCAAAATGTGTTACAGTTTGAAGACATCACGAAAAAGAGAATACTCAATGGATTGTTATTTCCTATCTATATATATCGGTGGAAAAGTAGCAATTAATTATATGTATTGGGTATTCTTCATTGTCGATTTATATATACTTATTCAATATATTCTTTATACTAAATTATGTTATGTCGATGATATTCATTGCGTTACTCTAAAACAGTTGTAACGTAAAAGTGATTAAAGTAATAGGAAAGGACATCTTGTTGTTTTATAGACAATTACTCCCCAAACTAACGGAATAACAGTACTCCACAACACATTCTCCAAAGACAACTCAGGTGAGCGCTATAGGGCCAACAAGGTCCAGATACTTATCTTAAGGAAAGAAATAAAGTTTATTGACGAGTTGACGAATTGTCGAAGCTCTTCTGATTGACCAGGGACACTATATTACATGATATAGTGTCCCTGGATTGACTGATGGCCATGAAACACGAAATAGGGCCCAATTTGCATTTATTCGTCTAGAAACATTATCTTAAAGAAAGAAATAAAGTTTTTAGAAAAAAATGTCACAGTTCGTCACTCGTCAACCTAACTTCACGGACCTATACAAATGTCACAGTTCGTCATTCGTCACTCGTCAACCTAACTCGGACCTAATAAAAGCGGTATAGCGCATTAAAGTTACAACTCCTCTTTATTTCTATATGGTAAACTGTCCCCGATAGCAAATGCCGGGTAAAATAATTTTTCCAGATGTCCAAAATAGCTATGAATTATATCGGTCAAGAGGCTATCTCCTAGTTTTTTCAATGAAATTCTTCTATGATATCCATTATTCCATGTGACTCTGTCGCTGTACTGGTATTGTTAGGTAAGTTTCAATTCGATTGTAGAGATTACGGGTAAATGGTCAGTAGTAATTACTTCTTATTCGGATATCGTTACAATGTCCATCTATTTCTTAATGAATGACGTTTCGATAAATGCCCTGGTTTTATACATGATAATGTATTCATATTAATAATAATAAAAATAACAACACTGTAATGATACTAATATACATTCCCTTTACAGGTCTTTGAAGATGCGCTTATCAATACTAGCAGTAACACTCATCGGGGTGCTACTACTTATCCAATCGTGTTCCGAAGTTGAGTGTGCGAGATCGGGACTGGTTGGACGATTTCGTAGGAACAGTAAAAGTCGGTTCTGCGGCCGACGAAAGAACGGTCTTCGCGGGACCCACTCATGTGCCATGTATGGCGGAAGATGCCGTTGCAGACGAATTGGAATGATTATAGCCTACAAGAATCATCGACCTCGAAATTTATACCTATCCAAACATGTTCCGAAGTTGAGAGTGCGAGATCGGGACTGATTGGACGATTTCGTAGGGACAGTAAAAGTCGGTTCTGCTGCCGGCAAAAGAACTGTCCCCAGACATGTGTCATGTATGACGGGAGAGGTGCAGATGAATTGGCATCATTATAGCCCACAGTGCGCCCATCTCTCATCATCTTTATAAAACATGGACAAGAAAATATTAATTAAATCAACTATGTTTACGATTAAAATTAAATTATATGTGAACAGTGTGTTCCCCTTTCCCATATACAACAGATCAATAGCAGAGTACTTCATCTCGGTATAGATAGAACACATGAAAGTTTAAATACTGAATACTGAGTTGAAAACATTGTGGAAAAAGGGAAAAGCGCAAAGATGTTTCCAGAAGTCGTCTCTTGTAGGGTCTACTGACAATCATTCCTCTACTATATGCTTTCCCTAGTTCTTGTTCACTCTTTTTCACTGATGTTACTGCCGAAATGGTCACTTCTTTCACTTGATCGGTAATACTAATAGATTCGGTCAAATGTTCTTTGTTATTTGTGCTCTGTACTGTTATATCAGTAGAACTTTGCTCTGGTTTGCATCATCTTGTCCTAATCCTATTGCTTTCCATGTTGTTACGAAACATCTTACTCGGTTCCGGCTTAATGGGTGATGCGACCACAGAGGGATTCAAAGCAAACAACCCTGCCTCGTGAACACCTTAGCATATGTTTTTCTTTGGTCATAAACTAAAAAACTTTCTCTGCTTGCCGTTCACGAACATGATGTTTCCATGAATGCTCTAAATGTCAAAATAGTTTTAGATCTAAGGGCTACAGGACATGTGAAGCATGCTCAAGTAACTATTACATTTCAATATTGTTTTGTACACACATATCTGAATCCCCCAGAGGGACGTGTGTACCTTTTGGTTGATTGATTGATTGGGGCTTAACGCTGTTTTCAACAATTGTTCGGTCAATCACGGCGGCCAGTTCACCTACTCATGTGTTTCCTAGCTATCTCACATCAGTTATCCACACAACATATTTTCCAGGCAACTGGCTGCTTTTCCATATATACTGTAAGCCCATTGGTGAAAGACAAATTGCACTTGTCACAATGACTTTATCAAACGTGGGAAAGAGTGTTGGCCGAGCCGGGATTCGAACTCACAACCCGTGGATTGACAGCCCGCGTCGCTACCGACTGAGCCACCGGGGCATCAATACCATCAATAAATAATAGTATTGATCTTTCCAAATTTGTTTATTTATTGCAAATAACTTTTTCAAGTCTTGTTGAAAAACAACTTCGAATCAACCTACCTGACACAGCTTCTTCAAATGAATCCAGATTGATCTTTGTTGGAATAAACTATCATTGGTGGCACATAGTGACCGACTGCATTGACTGCAGCTATGATAGTTAGTTTGTTTTGTTACTGTTATAAAAGTTGTTTACGACAGACTCACAGAAAATAGTTGTGGTAAGTGAAATTAATACGGTCGATCTTTATCTTAGAAGAGGGTGGCGTTTAAACAATGACCCAAGTCAATCCCAACCAGGCCTGTTGTTCTTAAATCGTGTCACCTAATATCTTCTTGATCACGTCTGTCAAATCCTTTTTGGTTCTGCCATACCCAATACCTGAATTATGCTGCGCTCATTTAGCGATTCTTAACTTGTCATTTTTCATTTTATTCCCTTCATATTTAGCATGATATGATGGCAACAATGCTTTCGCCACAAAGTTATCAGTTATAGAATGGCTGGTGTGTTTAACCGTAATTTTCACACATACGAATACGTCACAAGTAGGTGTTTTGAAATTCTCGTACCCCCTTTTTCACCACCTCTTAGTACCAATGAAAATTTCACATTTCGTTTATCGATCGTTTATTAATTTTAGCTACCATTCGCAAGTGTATCCTAAATTAAAAGGTACAGTTCTATCTAATTTAGAGGTGCACCTCTATATTTAGAAGTTCAGTTCCAAAAACAGAGGTGCACCTCAATTTTTAAACTACAAAATAGAGGTGTACCTCTATATTTAGAGGTGCGTCTATATCTTTTAGGTGTACATTGAACATGTTTTTGATTACCTTAAATAAAGAGATGCACCTGAATATTAGGACCGGCATCTCTAAATATAGAGGTGCACCTGAATATTAGGACCGGCATCTCTAAATATAGAGGTGCACCCCTACTTTGGGGGATAGGGTTAGTGGTGCACTTCTCTATATAAATGCTCTCTGACAATATCATATAATAGATGTGTAAATTAATTAACAAGACTAAATAATAGGTACAACTTTATGGTCGCTTTTTAAAAGCGAATAATACGCAGCGGTATGTATTATACTATAATATATAAATACTAAAATCTAGCTAAATCATCGTATTGTATATGGCTTTCAACACAGACTAATGCAAATTTATTCAAATTGTTCATCTGCGTCTCTATGTGGGAAAGTAGTTGCTAATGATGTCGTCTGCTGCATTTGTGTGTAAATACATGTGGGAAAGTAGTTGCTAATGATTTCGTCTGCTGCAGTTGTGTGTAAAAGCGTCTCTATGTGGGAAAGTAGTTTCTAATGATGTCGTCTGCTGCATTTGTGTGTAAATACGTATCTATGTGGGAAAGTGGTTGTTAATGATGTCGTCTGCTGCAGTTGTGTGTAAATGCGTCTGTATGTGGGAAAGTAGTTACTAATGATGTCGTCTGCTGCAGTTGTGTGTAAATGCGTCTCTATGTGGGAAAGTGGTTGTTAATGATGTCGTCTGCTGCAGTTGTGTGTAAATACATGTGGGAAAGTAGTTGCTAATGATTTCGTCTGCTGCAGTTGTGTGTAAAAGCGTCTCTATGTGGGAAAGTAGTTTCTAATGATGTCGTCTGCTGCATTTGTGTGTAAATACGTATCTATGTGGGAAAGTGGTTGTTAATGATGTCGTCTGCTGCAGTTGTGTGTAAATGCGTCTGTATGTGGGAAAGTAGTTACTAATGATGTCGTCTGCTGCAGTTGTGTGTAAATGCGTCTCTATGTGGGAAAGTGGTTGTTAATGATGTCGTCTGCTGCAGTTGTGTGTAAATGAGTCTGTATGTGAGAAAGTGGTTACTAATGATGTCGTCTGCTACAGTTGTGTGTAAATGCGTCTGTATGTGGGAAAGTAGTTGCTAATGATGTCGTCTGCTGCAGTTGTGTGTAAATACGTATCTATGTGGGAAAGTGGTTGTTAATGATGTCGTCTGCTGCAGTTGTGTGTAAATGAGTCTGTATGTGAGAAAGTGGTTACTAATGATGTCGTCTGCTACAGTTGTGTGTAAATGCGTCTGTATGTGGGAAAGTAGTTGCTAATGATGTCGTCTGCTGCAGTTGTGTGTAAATACGTCTCTATGTGGGAAAGTGGTTACTAATGATGTCGTCTGCTACAGTTGTGTGTAAATGCGTCTGTATGTGGGAAAGTAGTTGCTAATGATGTCGTCTGCTGCAGTTGTGTGTAAATGCGTCTCTATGTGGGAAAGTGGTTGCTAATGATGTCGTCTGCTACAGTTGTGTGTAAATGTGTCTCTATGTGGGAAAGTGGTTACTAATGATGTCGTCTGCTGCAGTTGTGTGTAAATGCGTATCTAAGTGGGAAAGTAGTTGCTAATGATGTCGTCTGCTGCAGTTGTGTGTAAATGTGTCTCTATGTGGGAAAGTGGTTACTAATGATGTCGTCTGCTGCATTTGTGTGTAAATACGTATCTAAGTGGGAAAGTAGTTTCTAATGATGTCGTCTGCTGCAGTTGTGTGTAAATACGTATCTAAGTGGGAAAGTAGTTGCTAATGATGTCGTCTGCTGCAGTTGTGTGTAAATACGTATCTATGTGGGAAAGTGGTTACTAATGATGTCGTCTGCTGCAGTTGTGTGTAAATACGTCTCTATGTGGGAAAGTGGTTGCTAATGATGTCGTCTGCTGCAGTTGTGTGTAAATGCGTCTCTATGTGGGAAAGTGGTTACTAATGATGTCGTCTGGTGCAGTTGTGTGTAAATACGTCTCTATGTGGGAAAGTGGTTGCTAATGATGTCGTCTGCTGCAGTTGTGTGTAAATACGTATCTATGTGGGAAAGTAGTTGCTAATGATGTCGTCTGCTGCAGTTGTGTGTAAATACGTATCTAAGTGGGAAAGTGGTTACTAATGATGTCGTCTGCTGCATTTGTGTGTAAATGAGTCTGTATGTGGGACAGTAGTTACTAATGATGTCGTCTGCTGCAGTTGTGTGTAAATGTGTCTCTATGTGGGAAAGTGGTTACTAATGATGTCGTCTGCTGCATTTGTGTGTAAATACGTATCTATGTGGGAAAGTAGTTTCTAATGATGTCGTCTGCTGCAGTTGTGTGTAAATACGTATCTAAGTGGGAAAGTAGTTGCTAATGATGTCGTCTGCTGCAGTTGTGTGTAAATACGTATCTATGTGGGAAAGTGGTTACTAATGATGTCGTCTGCTGCAGTTGTGTGTAAATACGTCTCTATGTGGGAAAGTGGTTGCTAATGATGTCGTCTGCTACAGTTGTGTGTAAAAGCGTCTCTATGTGGGAAAGTGGTTACTAATGATGTCGTCTGCTACATTTGTGTGTAAATACGTATCTAAGTGGGAAAGTGGTTACTAATGATGTCGTCTGCTGCAGTTGTGTGTAAATACGTATCTATGTGGGAAAGTAGTTACTAATGATGTCGTCTGCTGCAGTTGTGTGTAAATACGTATCTATGTGGGAAAGTAGTTGCTAATGATGTCGTCTGCTGCAGTTGTGTGTAAATACGTATCTATGTGGGAAAGTAGTTGCTAATGATGTCGTCTGCTGCAGTTGTGTGTAAATACGTCTCTATGTGGGAAAGTGGTTGCTAATGATGTCGTCTGCTGCAGTTGTGTGTAAATGCGTCTCTATGTGGGAAAGTAGTTACTAATGATGTTGTCTGCTGCAGTTGTGTGTAAATACGTCTGTATGTGGGAAAGTGGTTACTAATGATGTCGTCTGCTGCAGTTGTGTGTAAATACGTCTGTATGTGGGAAAGTAGTTACTAATGATGTCGTCTGCTGCAGTTGTGTGTAAATACGTATCTATGTGGGAAAGTGGTTACTAATGATGCCGTCTGCTGCAGTTGTGTGTAAATGAGTCTGTATGTGGGGAAATAGTTGCTAATGATGTCGTCTGCTGCAGTTGTGTGTAAATACGTATCTAAGTGGGAAAGTGGTTACTAATGATGTCGTCTGCTGCAGTTGTGTGTAAATGCGTCTCTATGTGGGAAAGAAGTTACTAATGATGTCGTCTGGTGCAGTTGTGTGTAAATACGTCTCTATGTGGGAAAGTGGTTGCTAATGATGTCGTCTGCTGCAGTTGTGTGTAAATGAGTCTGTATGTGGGAAAGTAGTTACTAATGATGTCGTCTGCTGCAGTTGTGTGTAAATACGTATCTATGTGGGAAAGTGGTTGCTAATGATGTCGTCTGCTGCAGTTGTGTGTAAATGCGTCTCTATGTGGGAAAGAAGTTACTAATGATGTCGTCTGGTGCAGTTGTGTGTAAATACGTCTCTATGTGGGAAAGTGGTTGCTAATGATGTCGTCTGCTGCAGTTGTGTGTAAATGCGTCTCTATGTGGGAAAGAAGTTACTAATGATGTCGTCTGGTGCAGTTGTGTGTAAATACGTCTCTATGTGGGAAAGTGGTTGCTAATGATGTCGTCTGCTGCAGTTGTGTGTAAATGCGTCTGTATGTGGGAAAGTAGTTGCTAATGATGTCGTCTGCTGCAGTTGTGTGTAAATGCGTCTCTATGTGGGAAAGTGGTTGCTAACGATGTCGTCTGCTGCAGTTGTGTGTAAATACGTCTCTATGTGGGAAAGTAGTTACTTATGATGTCGTCTACTGCAGTTGTGTGTAAATGTGTCTGTATGTGGGGAAGTAGTTCTAATGATTTCGTCTGCTGCAGTTGTGTGTAAATGTGTCTCTATGTGGGAAAGTAGATGCTAATGATGTCGTCTGCTGCAGTTGTGTATAAATGCGTCTCTATGCTGGAAATTGGTTGTTAATGATGATAGTTTACAGGTTCATCAGATACAGCCGTACAGAACAAACCACGTCACACGAACACAGACCTTCGTAGGTTTTAACCCTTATCCCACTGAATTTCAAAAACATTCTCGTGTCGCAAACCTTCATATTATATATAAAATACTCAGGTTATGTGATTGTGTGCGTTACTGTTATTTAAATTTACGGGGACGTATAGGGCGAGCGCGTCGGTTGTGAACACTTTGTATAAAACATGATATTCACACAAACGGAAACAACGTGATATAACTGAACACTTGTTGAAAGCGACGTATAACACCATACAATTCATGTTCACCTCACGGAGAAACCTTCTGGTCGTTGTTAGTGAAACGGTGTTATTGAGATTCGTTACTGTTAGGCTACCGTTAGGCTAAGGTACCTGAACCCAAAGCCACGTGTAAACATGGAAGTAACTCGTATCGGCTTGCCGGTGTGGCGTGAAATGTGTTCTCCCGTTGTGAGAGTTCTCGTGCGTATGATTGCACTACCACTTCCGTTCTAGCGGGCTGTTGTTAAAGTTCTCAATTGCATGCGCATGAGAACTCCCACAATGGGTGTGCATATACGTATGATTGCACTACCGCTTCCGTTCTGTTGTAAAAGTTCTCACTTCTTCAATATTTAAAATGAGAACACAGACTGAAAACGATAATCATAGCCTTAGTGACTTCAAAAGGCTTCATCGACCCCAACAAAGAAATGTTGTTTTCTTTTTATTCGATGTAATTTAAACGATCTTTCTTATCTGCGAACGTATACCACGGGAGAACATATGCCACGCATGAGAACTTCCACAACGGGAAAACAAATATCACGCCACACCAGCGTGGTATCCGGTCTCACGGCCATTGCGCATGCTCATGAGAACTCTCACAACGGGAGAACAAATTTCACGCCACACCGGGCAGACAATTTTGTCCAGAGATTTCAGACTAATATAATATGTAAGACTGAATTTGTCACCCATTGGACAATAATGATTTTGCTGAAAGTTGAATTCTTTTTTTGACCTATAAGGTCATCATTTGACGTCATAGCTAACAAAATATGGTGGGATGAGCCATGAGTTTCGGGTGCGGTAATGGTAGATATATGAATGAACTCTGATTTAATACAGGTTTGTGGCTTCATTGAGATGTTGGGAAGCAACCATAACCCATAATGGTCGCCTTTGTAAAATTAATTGCTTCCCTTTGACCATATGTATACATGTTAGCTTTCTGCTATACCGAAGTAGTTTAAATGTCAAAAAGTATATTTCATGTAGGATGGTTTCTGCTTATAACATTTCATTGATAAATATAAAATCTGTTGTGTACTGCACTTCCTCTCAATGTGTTGTATCATAGTAAGTTTTATTAAATCTATCCAGTAGTTTTAAAATTATTCTACGATCAACAAAAAGTAACAAAGTGCAATAACATGTAATTATGTAAATTAGAGTTATGGTTCTTGTAGACTGCACTTCCTCTTATTGTGCTCTACCATTGTATACAGTGTTATTCGATTCCATCTATTAGTTATTAAGTTATTCTCCGGACAAGAAAAAGTAACAAAGGGCAATAATTGTATTTAGGTAAAAGAGAGTTATGGTATCTGTACACCGCACTTCCTCTCAATGTGTTGTATATCGTTTGAAGTTTTATTAAATTCCAAAAAAGTTATGCTCCGGATAAGACTATGAACAAGAAAAAGTAACAAAGGGCAAAAACTCTGTAATTAAGTAAATTAAGAGTTATGGTTCTTGTACAATGCACTTCTTCTCATTGTGCTCTACCATTGTATGCAGTTTTATTAGATTCCATCTATTAGTTAGTAATTCTCCGGACAAGAATAAATAACCAAGGGCAATAAAGTAGAGTTATGGTTCATGTACACCACACTTCCTCTCAATGTGTTGTATCATTGTATGAAGTTTTATTCAATTCCAACAATTTGTTTTAAAGTTAGCTCCGGACAAGACTCGACGAATAAGTTAGTAACAAAGGGCAATAACTCTGTTACTTTTTAAATTAGAGTTATGGTTCTTGTACTCTGCACTTCCTCTACCATTGTATGCAGTTTTATTAGATTCCATCTATTAGTTATTTTAAAAGTAATTCTCCGGACAAGAAAAAGTAACCAAGGGCAATAACTCTGTATTTAGGTTAAGTAGAGTTATGGTGTCTGTACACCGCCCTTCCTCTCAGTGTGTTGTGTCATCGCATTAAGTTGATTAATTTCAACAATTAGTTTTAAAGTTATGCTCCGGACAAGACTATGAACAAAAAAAAGTAACAAAGGGCAATAACTCCGTAATTATGTAAATTAGAAATATGGTTCTTGTACACTGCACTTCCTTTTATTGTGCTCTACCATTATAGGAAGTTATATTAGATTCCATCTATTAGTTATCAAGATATTCTCCGACAAGAAAAAGTAACAAAGTGCAATAACTCTGTATTTAGGTAAAGAAAGTGTTATGGTTCCTGTACACCGCACTTGCTCTCAATGTGTTCTATCATAATATGAAGTTTTATTTAATTCCAACATTTTGTTTTAAAGTTATGCTCCGGACAAGACTACGAATAAGAAAAAGTAACAAAGGACAATAACTCTGTAATTTTGTAAATTAGAGTTATAGTTCTTGTTCACTGCACTTCCTCTCATCATGCAGTTTTCTTAGATTCCATCTATTAGTTATTAAGTAATTCTTTGGACAAGAAAAAGTAACAAAGGGCAATAACTATGTATTTAGGTAAAATAGAGTTATGGTTCTTGTTCACTGCACTTCCTCTCATCATGCAGTTTTCTTAGATTCCATCTATTAGTTATTAAGTAATTCTTTGGACAAGAAAAAGTAACAAAGGGCAATAACTATGTATTTAGGTAAAATAGAGTTATGGTTCCTGTACACCGCACTTCCTCTCAATGTGCTGTATCATCGTATAAAGTTTAATTACACTCAAACAATTAGTTTTAAAGTTATGCTCCGGACAAGGAAACTCGCAACAAACCGGCCAACCACAGGGCGACTTCAATATACCCGCTCTGAACTTCGTTTATCGGGGGTATAATGAAAGTGACGTATTACATTGTTGTCTGAAGTCGAACAATCAATAGTGACAAGGTAGTCCTATCAAACATTTTAAACAAGTGTGACCGTAACCTTTGAGAGGCCTGGGTCTTGTGCGCCACATCATGATAAACATGTGTGCCCAGTAACATGGGAATCATATGATGCATGGTCGAGATGAGGTTCGGACAAGGTAGTCCTATCAAACAGTACTCATTTTGATCTTTGACCACTATGACCTTGACAATTGCGGTACAGGCCTGGGTCTCATCTTGGTGAACGTTTGTGCCAAGTTTCTTGGAAATGCTATGATGCATGGTTAAGATGCGGCCCGGACAAGGTAGCCCTATCAAACAGTACTCATTTTGATCTTTGACCTCCAAGTGTGACCTGGGTCGTGTACACAACATGCTTGCTTATCATGGTGGTGAATGTTTTTGCCAAGTTTTTTGCAGTCCTATAAATTATAATGCATGGTTAAGATGCAGGCCGGACAAGATTCGAACAGACAGCCATATGCGTATACACTGATCCGCACTTTTGACAACTATGTTGAGCTCATCGCACATCGATACAACTGAAATACAGTTGAAAATGGCGTTCAAACTCAAATTTTAAAGCGGTCTAGAAAATGGGAGCTCTCTTGTAGATCATGGAAAATATAAATTGCTTCCTTTCCATCTATGCCTTTGTCCCATTCCCACATACAAGTAATCTTCAGCAAACATCTTTGAAAAACATCTATGCAAATATTATGGAAAATATCTATTAATGTCGAGTTGAAAATGTGACAAAAGGAGAAATATACCCAAAATGATCCATTTCTCATTTTGCCACAATATTTTCAAACATCTTCTACTGCAGATGTATCTGGGAGACATTTAATAAACAAGAGGGCCATGAAATCGCTCACCTGAAGAGTTATAAAACAAGGGCACCGCGTACGGCACCGACACTCAACCGATAGAAAACAGAAACAAGAGTCATGATGTCCCTGGATCGCCCACACATTTTTTTTTTACTTAAGCTATATTAGCCTCTCCCCCCAACGGCCATAGTTTCCGACTTATCAACTTGGCTTGAAGGAATCTGATAGAGGGTCACCCTACGGCCTAGGAACATTTCTACAAAATTATTTGAAAATCAGCCTGACATTTTTGGAGAAGATTTTTTAAGTTTTCACTATAGCAATATAAGTCAAAATAGCCCCCCCCCCCCCCCCCCCCCTGGTGGCCATGTTTTTCGACCAATCAACATGGCTTGAAGGAATCAGATAGAGGGTTAAGGTCAATCCAAGGAACATTTCTACAAAATTATTTGAAAATTGGAGAAGATTTTTTAAGTTTTCACTATAGCCATATGGCAAAATAGACACTTTCGGAGGAGAAGAAGTTTTCACTGTAGCCATATAAGGCAAAATAGTCCCGCCCCTTGGCTGCCATGTTTTTCGACCAATCAACATGGCTTGAAGGAATCTGATAGAGGGTCATCCAAGGAACATTTCTACAAAATTATTTAGTTTAGGAAAAGAAACATTTTGAAGTTTTTTTCATTTCGTTGCCATGGAAACCAGAATTCTGCATGAATCCCAAAAATTTGAAGTAAATCTGGTGAGGTCATTGAGAGGATGCTTTCTGTGAAGTTTCATCCCAATTGACCCACTTGTTACCGAGAAGAAGAAGTTGACGCACGACGTACAAAAGGCGATCACAATAACTCACCTTGAGCTAAAAAAGCCGAGCTGATAAAAAAACCTTAACCGGACGACCACGCCACCGGGGTCATGACAATAGCTCTCGTTTTTTTCAAAAGTCGAGCTAATAAGTCACTACTATAGCCATATTAGACAAACAAGAGGGCCATGATGGCCCTGGATCGCTCACCTTAATTATACAATGTACTGCAATGCAAATCAAGTTAATTATTCTGAATGCAACCTCCACAGTGTTAACAATATTTTCCTTCATTTGGCCTAGTGATCTATATTTTTTTACCTGATATGACCCATATTCCAACATGGACTAGATATCATCAAGACAACATTCTGACAAAGTTTCAACTTGCTCAAAGTAAAAATGCGGCTTCCGGAGTTTGAACAATATTTTCCTTTATTGACCTAGTTTCTGATCCAATGACCCATATTCAAACTTGATCTAGATATAATTCAGACAAACATTCTGACCAACTTTCAAGCTGCTGAAGCAAGAAATGTGGCATCCAAAGTGTTCACAAGATTTTCCTTCAATTTGATCTAGTGGCCTAGTTTTTGACCCAGCATGACCCATATTCGAACTTGGACTACATATCATCAAGAAAAACATTCTGATAAAGTTTCAGCATGCTGAAATTAAAAATGCAGTATCCAGAGTGTTAACAGGATTACCCTTCAATTTGGCCTAGTGACCTAGTTTTTAACCCTGCATGACCCATATCCGAACTTGGCTTAGATATCATTTAGACAAACATTCTGACCAGATTTCAAGCTGCTGAAGCAAAAAATGCGGCATCCAAAGTGTCAACAAGATTTTCCTTTAATTTGACCTAGTGACCTAGTTTTCAACCTGGCATAACCCATATTCGAACTTGGCCTAAATATCATTCAGCTCAACATTCTGACCAAATTTCAAGCCGCTGAAGCAAAACATGCGACTTCGACAGAGTTAACAAGATTTTCCCTCAATTTTACCTAGTGACCTAGTTTCTGATCCAATATGACCCATATTTAAACTTGACCTATATATCGTTAAGACAAACATTCTGACAAAATTTCAAGCTGCTGAAGCATCCAAAGTGTTAACAAGATTTTCCTTCAATTTGGCCTAGTGACCTAGTTTTTGACCCGGCATAACCCATATTCGAACTTGACCTAGATATTTTTAAGACAAACATTCTGACAAAATTTCAAACTGCTTAAGCAAAAATTGCGGCCTCTGGAGTGTTAACAAGATTTTCCTTCAAATTTGACCTAGTGACCTACTTTTTAACCCGACGTGACCCATGTTCGAACTTGACCTACATATCATCAAGACAAACATTCTGATAAAGTTTCAACATGCTCAAGTTGAAAATGTGGCCTGCAGTGTGTTAACAAGATTTCCCTTCAATTCGACCTAGTGACCTAGTTTTTGACCTCATATGGTCCAGTTTCGAACTTGTCCCAAGATTTTATGGAGATGAAGGTTCTGATAAACTTTCATGAAGATTGGATGCAAAATGTAGCCCGTAGAGTGTTAACAAGCTCAAATGTTGACGACGCACGACAAACAGACAAAATGTGATCACAATAGCTCACCTTGCACTTCGTGCCACTGGTGGCCATGGTTTGAATGAATCTGATAGAGGGCCACCCAAGAAATATTTCTACAAAATTATTTGAAACTCAGCCAACCAGTTTGGGAGAAGAAGAACTTTATAAAGTGTTTTAAGTTTCGTTGCTATGGAAACAAAAATTATGTGCGTTTCCAAAAAATTTGAACAAATTCTAGTGAGGACGATTTCTATGAAGATTCGTACCAATTGAACCACTGGTTACAGAGAAGAAGATGATGTGGACAAAAGGCGATCACAATAACCATAATCTGATGAACATTCTAATTTTGTATAAAATCTCACTTTAACAAGGTTGAAAACCTATGCTTTGTAGTGTTGTAACTACTACCTTAACTAAAGTGAAAACTGATAATAAGCTTTATTTACCTTTGTAGAAACATTTAACTAAAACTAAAAGCATAATTTGAAAACTTTTTGTGTGAAAAAGAGAAATACCTTGCTTTTAACAATTTCCCACAATTTCTTTTGCAAGATTTGTGCTACAGAACATCAAAAGATGTCTATATTAGGGAAGAAGGTTACAAAGGAATAAAACTAACTTCTGAACACATGAATTTATTTACAATACAACAAATGAACCTACATATGATTTTTATCATGATTTATAACGACTTATGGTTTATGTGAAATTATGTTCCCTTATATTTTCTTTGAACGACTATTAGACAAGAATCAGTTATTTCTCTTTTAAACAGTCCTTTCAGTTATTCAATTTAATAAGAAGGCAAGAGAGAAAAAATAATCTGTTTTATGACAAAAGATAAAATTTAGTTATCAACCAACAATTTTTCCACTTGGAAGTTTATTTTTCAAATAATTCTACAGTGTACTTTATCCAAGCTATTGCTTGTTTAGAAATATTATGGATTTTGAATGACCTCCCTTGAATATTTTCTTCGTCCAACATCTGATGTTAACAATTTCTTATTTCAAAGTGCTAAAATATATTTGCTCATTAAAAAAAGTACAAAATGCCTGCACATTGCAACCAGAAGTAGTTTGTTTCCCCAACTATTTTGCAGAAGAAGAATCACTTAGCAGTGGCAAGTGGATTTCTCAATACCAGGATCACGGAATCTCCTCTAAGGAACATTTTAGAGATAAATCGGTCTTTATTCACTGGCTTTGACTTTTTCTTGCCTTTCCCTGTCTTTGGTACCTCTGTCCACATCTCTTTCACGTTCTCCAGTACCATGTTACAGTGTCTGAAATAAAAAAAATCGGATTTAGATACTTCATTAAACAAGTTCAATAAGTTATAGCCATTGTCTTGTTAAAATGACTTTAATGCAACACAAATGGAGAGAAGTTAATAATGCAAGACACCTAGGCATGTTGCATATATTAAAAGTATGTCCCTTTATCATAGTTTATGTTCCATATAATATATAAGTAGTCGGTACAATAACGTTTATGCAACTCGAAATTTCTTTTAATGCTGATGATCGGTATAGCCATTGTCTTGTTAAAATGATTTTAATGCAACACAAATGGAGAGAAGTTAATAATGCAAGACACCTAGGCATGTTGCATATATTAAAATTATGTCCCTTTATCATAGTTTATGTTCCATATAATATATAAGTAGTCAGTACAATAACGTTTATGCAACTCGAAATTTCTTTTAATGCTGATGATCGGTTTTCTGTCATTTCAAAAAAAAATTCAGTCATGTCACAACAGCCAGTTCAACTATCCATCAGATCTGTTTCCTGGCTTTCTCAGACCATTCTTTCCCAAAACTGGCTGCTTTTTAACATTCTGGTTGCCTATTAGTGGAAGACAAATGATGCTTCTGCCAATTATTTTTCAGGAAGCAACAGCTGTTGAAATCCATTAACTAGTTGATATTACATGCAGGGCCTGCTCTGGGTAGAATTTTTCTTGCGCCACCATTTTCGCCACATTGAAATAAAGTTTGCCACTTTCAAATTTTAGGAGCCATTCATTTTCGTCACTCTTGACAAATATTTTAGCCATTCTTTAATTTCAGGGATAAACAGAGATGAGATATATGCAATCTCATCAATGGGTCCACTAGTTGTTAGTACTCGCCCATAATTAAATAGATTTTTCCCAATCAAACTTACATCGTCATTAAATCATGAAAGGCTTATGTCGATCGTCGAAACCTGCTTCAAAAAGTGTGCCGATATATTTAATACATCTATAATTGCCAATTGTTGCCAATTATCATATGTACAGCCTTTAATGTACCAATATCACTCAGAGTTGTTGGTCAGTCGGATTAAAAGGCTGAATTAACACTTCACAATAATCTGTCAAAATGATTAAAACACGTTTCGTAAAAATGTCGTAAAGTGGTCACTGGTTCACGACATTGAAACAAATGGCGGTGCATTATCTTAGATTAATGGAAACAGTCACTGTATGTCGTAAACTGATATCCAAAACAGGTAAATGTTGATGATAAAAACCTTTAAAATAATCTTCGCATCTGGCGAACGACAGTGCGGGCCCTGACATGCTTATTGAACACTTAACCTGATAATTCATTAATATTTCGAGCAATTTGCATTTTTTCGACAATATTTCTTTAAACCTGAAAAGTTGAATCATAAAGTCTTAATATTCTAGATATATACCTATTTTGTTAACAGTTTCTTACATACAGTATTATCTCCAGCAGACTTGAAAACATCTCAACAAATATTGAATATCTTTGAAAAATATAGAATCTTCACGAGAAATTTCTCCTTTTGTCACAATGCTTCCAAAAGTCAATTGCAGAAGATGTTTAAAACGCGTCCATATGTGTAAAACTAATTACGGTTACCTGTCAAAGGCTTTGACTCTTCCCAGCAGTTTTTTGTTATTTCTACAGTTGATGAGTACTTGTGTGTTGTTCTTGACAGACTGGGTGAGTACTGACAATGGACCAGTGCTAAACTCTTCCTGTTCTCTCTGAGACAGTTCCTCAGGAGACATCTCACTCTTGGGCTTAGCCATAAGGGTCCTGGAAAAACAACACAAATATGAAATATAGTTATTAAAAAACAAACATGTGTCACTTTGTTTTCTTCATCTACATGATATTTCAATTTATTGGGAAGATTGTCCTTTGGGCGTTCCATGCCTATTAACCCTTTCCTACTTGTAGACTCATTCTAACGTCTCTGCAGCAGACGACTTATGAAAACATTTTGCAATTTCTCCTTTTGCCACAATGTTTCAACTCTATTTTATAAGCAAACTCTCTCTATGGAGATTTTTCATGTTTTTCTCCATATGTTTCCAGTCGTCTGCTGCAGAATTGTTGTATGCTGGAATGGGCTGAATGTTGAAATAATTTATAGGTAGAAAAGCACTTTTAAAGACACTTGGAAAAACAACAACAACCTGGATTAAACAGAAATATGAAAATATTAATTCCTTTATATTTACATTTAAAAGCCAATGTTCAACACGATATTCAAATTATTTAACAGTATTAGTCGTTAAATTTAGCAAATAAAGATCTGAACATCCGAAAAAACAGCATTTTGAATGTATGAAACAAATTTAATCGATAATTTCAAGATTTTGAATGTCCCATGGAACAATCATATCAGCGTATATATAAACTCTTCATGTGTGCACAAATTAAGCATAGACTGCAATATAATTATTCAGTATGTCATCTTATTCCATATTAACTTGGAAATATGTTGAAACAACAAAACAACTCGAGCAGGTCTTTTTGCGGCAAAAGCAGGTCACGTTAGCGTCCATAAACCCGGCGTTTTATTTAAGGACATATTGGGTGAAATAGCATTACAGCGCGAAAAATCATCTTAAAATCATGAAGTTTAAACTTTGAAGAGTTTATTTAAAAACATTTTAGATACTTACGTCATGATTGTAGTGAGGATGATAACCGATTTTCCCGGTTGAGGATCTAAAAATTACCAATGGCGGAAAACGTAAACAAAGCGAATCTCAATATCGGTGTTACGTGAGAAAGACAACTTCATGAGAAATATGATTTAGCGCGGTTCCAGTTAACCCTTATCTCGTTGAATCTCTATATCATTTTTATAAAGAAATTTATGAAGAAATAATTTCTACAAATTGATACCGATGTTAGATTTCACAAATTTACAGGCTATTATTGGTCTACATGGTTCACACATCTAACATAACCCTTTCCAACATAAAACGCATCTGCAGCAGACAATTTTGTAAACAAACATAGCAGCTATTGTGAAAATATTTATTAGTAAAAGTACTGTTATTCAATAGAGTTGGAAACATTATGATAAAAAAAAGTCTTTGATTATTGAGTAACTTCTCTTTTTGCAACAATGTTTTCAAATGTCTTCTAAAGAGGTATCAACATACGTCTGTAGGCTATGTGGGAACGAATTAAAGATGCACATTACAGCAACAATAATGTTGTTTACAGTCACACACAGAAACATATTGGTTATCTATGCTCCACAACACTTTTGAGAAGCTTGTATTAACGTATTTACATCAGAGCCCATTGCTATATAAAGTAGGCGAAGTCCGAAGACAACCATCAAAATCTAGGCTGGAATCAGTCCCTATTGTTTAAGTCTAATTCCAATATCGGCAATGAACAAGAGAAAGTTGATGCAACGCATCAATGTCGCCGGAAATCCATACTGCAGTTATGCATAACACTTACATTATAGTAGTTGAACAAACAGTTATCAACTGAGGAGCATATTGGAACATCAGGCGTGGGGTAAAGTGTAATGTATCATAACTTGCATGTTTTTGTCAACGAAGTGAATGTCCTTCATTGAAATATAATTGAAGCCTTTCATTGTTTATGATCAATCTCCATTCTAAGGTAGGTTGACCATACACACAGCCAACTAATTATTGATCATAAACAGGAAATGAGTAATCTTGCCAATTATTAGTCTACTCATGCTTTAAAATTATATAATGATGAGCGCCCTTGTGTCAATGATGCATACCAATATGCAGATCGCAAGCAAAAAGCGTCTAGGGAATAAAATGACACATTTAAAATTGTCAAGGACGAAACAATTGTGTACGAAAGACCCGATTCGTTTCTTCTTCGCATAGTTGTCGTTCTTTACACTCTCTTTATAGGCAGAGGGTGTGTTTTAAAAGTATATAACGATGAGCGCCCTTGTGTCAATGATGCATAACAATATACAGATCGCAAGCAAAATGACTGTAGAGAATCTTATGACACATTTAAAATGTTCAAGGACGAAATAATTGTGTACAAAAGACCCGATTCGTTTCTTCTTCGCATGATTGTCGTTCTTTACACTCTCTTTATAGGCAGAGAGTGTTCATTCAAAGTTATTTTTATATTAAAACCAGTTTAATCTCAGTTTGTTCTTTTCTTCATTTGTTTTGAACCAAATAAACATTTTAAATCACCTATAATTAACTATTTGTAAGTGAGTATAAAAAACGGCTCTCTGCAAAGGAGATTTATCTACGCAGTCGGTATTTGGTAGTCACTTGATCAACATATTTAGCTTAGAAACAGATCATACTTTAGATATACATGGTTAAACATTATTAAATGCATTCTTCATAAAACATTACATCTCTTTGAACATGAAAATAACTTTCAGTCAGTTAAAAATGCTATTAAAAGGAGAATTCGACGTGATTTTTATCTCGATATTGACACATAACAGTCTGCTGCAAGTCTAATAGGGACTGTTTTGTCTTCGTAAATAAAACAAAAAAACCTAAATGCGAGTCAAAATAAAGATACTGCAAATACTTAAAACATCGGAATATTTATTTCATTTTAGATGTGTCATAACTTAGTGTTTTTAAACAAACGCAATTGTAATATGTTCAAGGCATTTAAATTTGTTTTTTTCTAATAATAATTTCTCCTCCCATGTCATTTCGGAAAGCTATTAAAAATAGAAGTCGCGGGCTTCTGCCCGGCGACTAATAACTTCAAATATATCCTCCTACAGTAGCTCTCCATTACTGAACACCTATTAATAGTCGTAGATTCATCATTTATAACATGGTTTGCTAATTAAAATGCCATAATTCCGGTATGTCTGGTGTGACTTTGCTAGATAGATTCTTTATCCATGAACGTTATGACTCAAAATTTGGCAAATATTGTACAAAAGATGGTTAACCCTTTCTCAAATACAACAATATGTGGTTAAAAATACGGTAAACCTCTATAAACGAAACTAAAATAGTTGAATATAGTTGAAAACATTGTTGCTCAAGGAGAATTGATGATTATGTGCAATTTCGTCTTTTGTCATAATATTTTCAAAAATTAAAGGGTTAAAGTCAGAAAGCTGACAAATGGAACTTGTCACTTAAAACGTAATTTACTAAAGAAAAAATAAGTGACCATTAATCAATCAAATGAGTAATGGTATGGTAGCAAAATTAATGAGAAACTGCTATGTCACAACAATTTCCGCGAAGAAGAATTTTAAGGTATTGTTATTTTACTCATTTTCTGAATCTGTCTGGCCACCATATTTTTCAACAGATCATTTTAATTTGATAACATTTTGTAGGACATTTAAGGATTAAGAATTTTATTCACACCTTTTCTGATACCACCTGATGGCCATATTTTCCAACTAATCAATATGGTTGGACAACTTTTGCATGGTCCCCTAAAAAGAACAGCAGATGAAGGAGGGAAGAATTTTAAAGTTATATAATTTTCCCTCCTTTCTGGTGCTAGCTGCAGCAACCTCAAGCTGTTAGAATTCAATTTTTAGCTCGTCTTAGCACAAGAGCTCAATGTGATCGACCATTGCCCGGCGTGCGTCCTCCGTCAACATATTTTTCTCTGTAACCAGTGGGCAAATTTGGATGAATCTACACAGAAAGCATCCTCTCAATGTCTTTACCAAAATTCCTTATTTTTCTTTTATCCATGGCGAACTTTGGTTTCCATAGAAACCAAAAAGGAAAAAGAAAATCTCTTCCCAAACAGGTTGGCAAATTTACAAATAATTATGTAGAAATGTTCGTTGGTTGACCCTCAATTCAGATTTGTCTGAATCTTCTCCTCTGTAACCAGTGGTTCAATTGGGACACATCTTCATAGAAAGCATCCTCTCTATTACCTCACCAGAATTCCTGCACATTTTTAAGAAACATGCATAATTATTGTTTCCATGGCAACGAAACTAAAAACACTTTAAAATTCTTCTTCTTGGTTGGCCGAGTTTCAAATAATTTTGTAGAAATGTTTCTTGGGTGACCCTCTGTCAGATTCATTCAAACCATGTTGATTGGTCAAAAAACATGACCGCCAGTGGACGGGGCTTTTTTTGCCTAATATGGCTATAGTGGGAAACTTAAAAAATCTTCTGCGACGAAAGTGTAAGGCAGATTTTCAACCAGTTTTGTAGAAATGTTCTTTTGGTGACCATCTATCCGATTCCTTCAAGCCATTTTGATTGGTCAAAACACATGGCCACCAGGGGATGGTGCTGTTTTTTGTCTTATTTTATTAATCTTGAGGTGAGCGATTCCATGGCCATCACAGCCCTGTTATTAAATTTCCCCCAGATGCAGAAGATGTTTGGAAATATTATGGCAAAAGGAGAAATGAGTCATTTTTGGGTATATTTCTCCTTTTGTCACATTTTCAACTCGACATTAATAGATATTTTCCATATATTTGCATAGATGTTTTTCAAAGATGTCTGCTGCAGATTTATTTGTATGTGGGAATGGGTTAAAGGCATAGATGGAAAGGAAGCAATTTATATTTTCCATGATCTACAAAAGAGACCTTAATTGCTCCCATTTTCTAGACAGCTGTACAATTTGAGTTTAAACGCCATTTTCAACTGTATTTTAATTGTATCTATGTGTCAAGCCCCATGCGAAGAGCTCAACATAGCAGTCACAATGGCGGTTCAGTGTATACACGTATGGCTGTCTGTTCGAATATTGTCCAGCCTGCATCTTAACCATGCATTATAGGACTGCAACAAATTTTCACTGCACGAAAATTGGGATTTAATTTAGAAGTAAATTTCCTTAAATTCCGAAATTTACTTGATGTGCAAGTAAATTTCGGAATTTAAGGAAATTTAAGGAAATTTACTTCTAAATTAAATCCCAATTTTCGTGCAGTGAAACTTTGCACAAACATTCACCACCATGATAAGCAAGCGTGTTGTGCACAAGACCCAGGCCTGTACCTCAAATGTCAAGGTCACACTTGGAGGTCATAGATCAAAATGAGTACTGTTTGATAGGACTACCTTGTCTGGACCGCATCTTAACCATGGATTATAGCATTTCCAAGAAACTTGGCACAAACGTTCACCACGATGAGACCCAGGCCTGTACCTCAAATGCCAAAGATTAAAATGAGTACTGTTTAATAGGACTACCTTGTTCGGACCTCATCTCAATCATGATTCCCAAGTTACTGGGCACACATGTTCATCATGATGTGGCGCACAGGCCTCTCAAAGGTCAAGGTCACACTTAGAGGTCGAAATGAGAAATGTTTGATAGGACTACCTTGTCCAGCCCACATCTTAACCATGCATCATAGAATGTACACCATGATCAGATAGTGTGTCAAATGAAGACCCAGGTCTGTTCAGGGAAAGTCAAGGTCAAAATTGATTGTTCGACTTCAGACAACAATGAAATCGTCTCTTTCATTCAAACTTAGTGTTTGACAAATTTACAGATTTACACACATTTGGATGTTTGATCTGGCAAAATTCTTCAAATTGAAGGAGAGAAATTGAATAATAATACCCCCTTTGAAGAAGAGGGGTATATATGAGTCACGTGTCGGGCTTTTGGTCGGAAGCCATATTTTTTCCGGCCTAGTTCTTACAAACCACTAGGTGGTATTCAATAAAAATTTACATGAAGCTTCTATACCAAGAGGAGATGTGCATATCCTAAAGGTCTTACAATTGCATGTTATTTTACAGAGTTATGGCCCTTGTACTTATTAAGTTGTGGTGTAGGTCAAGGTGCTTTTTTGGGGGTATTTATCATCTTTAGTGATAGTTTTAGTTCTACTTGCAACCGAAATAACTTCTGTTAATGTTATATTTATCAATGAATTGTTTAATGTTAAGTTATTGGTACTATGTTATAAGCAGAAACCATTCTACATTAAATATATATTTTTATTTGGCATTTTAGTATCGCAGAAAGCCCAAAATGAACTACTATCAGGTCAACTGTTTTGTCAGTTTGTGTTGTAATTACATCAATTTACATGTAACAGCAATGTCTTTGACAAAACTTTTGGAGCGGGCAGACATGGGAATTCTATGATGCATGGTTTCTCATTTCCACCTTTGACCTCCAAGTGTGACTGTGACCTTTGATGTACAGACATGTGTCTTTTGTGCAACATGTCACCTCATCCTATGATGCATGGTTGAGATGTGAGCCGGACAACATACAATCCTATCAAACAGTACTCATTTTGACCTTTAACCTCTAAGTGTGACCTTGACTTTTGAGGTACAGGCCTGGGTCTTGTTAGCGAAAAGCCACCTCATCAGTCATCATGGTGTACATATGTGCCTAGTAACTCGGGAATCCTATGATGCATGGTTAAGATGCGGGCTAGACAAGGCAGTCCTATCAAACAGTACTCATTTTGACCTTTGACCTCTAAGTGTGACATTGACATTTTAGGTAGAGGCCTGGGTTTTGAGCGCGAAACAACGCCTCATCATGGTGAAAGTTTGTGCCAAGTTTCTTGGAAATCCTATGTTGGATGATTAAGACACTGTCCGGACAAGGTGGGACTGACAGACTGACAAGACTGACAAGACGGACAGAATCAACCAAACCCATAGTCCCCCAAACCAGTCTCTGACTGGTAGGGGACTAATAACATTATGATTCATTGAATATAATATATCTTTCAAATAATTTATTCAAGACAATAAAAACTACATTCAGGTATATACAATCTATACTTTTAACATAGAATACATGTAAACTAGTGTTACTCAACTGTAACATATTCTTAAAAACTCAATTTATACAAAAACAAAATCTTCATTTCCAAGGAGTTACATGAATGTTGAAGAACACTAAATAGTGAAAATATGAAATTTGCATCAAAGTGTCACTGAGAAGTAATTAAAGAAGCATGTGCTTTTTATTATCTACAAGAGAAAAAAGATGTACATGTACCAATATATCATACAGTCTAGTAGTAAAACAGGACATTTTTTCTGAAGGTTTTAAAATTTATCGAATACACAAGGTTGCAGAAAGAATATCTGCAGCAGATGGCTTTCGAAAACATGGCCGCAAAAGGAAAAATAGCTAATCATGAGAAATTTCTTCTTTTAATGCGAAGTTTACTATTCCATTGAATTAATTGTATCATATTAAAAGAAAATCTCTATAATTAAATGGATAAACTATGACTAAAAGTTGAAAACATTGTGACAAAAGGAGAATATGCTCGTTTTGACAAATTTCTTCTTTTTCACTATGCTGCAGAGGCGTCAGAAAACGTCTATATGAGGGAAAGGGTTAAGCAAGTAGTGAACCTCATACTAAGCAAGACATCAAACAGAGATGCATGATCTGATGTTTAGAGAATAGCAAATGAGCCATATCACATTTATAGTGTGTTCAACCGTTCTCCAGATAGTAAATAGCAAAATTTAATGAGCCATGTCACATTTATATTGTGTTCAACCATTCTCCAGATAGTTAATGACAAATGAGCCGTGTCACATTTGTATTGTGTTCAACCATTCTCCAGATAGTTAATGACAAATGAGCCATGTCACATTTGTATTGTGTTCAACCATTCTCCAGATAGTTAATGACAAATGAGCCATGTCACATTTGTATTGTGTTCAACCATTTTACAGATTGTTGGCAAATGAGCCATGTCACATTTATATTGTGTTCGACCGTTCTCCGAGGCTATTTGGCAAACATGGTAGACCCTGATTAGACTGTACAGAGGCCCAGGCTTATCTGTATCTGCACTGGTTGTCAAGACCCAAAGATAGGTTTTAATGTGATATTGCTCAATTCACTGGTACTCATATAGTCAAATGAATGTATCTCTACAGCATTTTGGTAGAAAAGGCTGTGACTTAACCCTTCCCCCCTTGCAGACACATAGAGAAATATTGCAATAAGGCTGGCGAAGCACACTTTGATTAAATCTTAATGAAAGGACAAAGATTTATGCCACAAATACAGCAACAACCAATCAAACAAGAACATAACAGACAATAAAAATCCACTTAGTGTTGTATTGTACAGATGTATTTTATGGTCACTGTGACCTTTGACCTAGGTCAGTGAAACACCAACCCGTCAAAGCTCTCTTGAAACTGAACCTGTGATTGAAGTTTCAAGAAATTAAGTGCAGATGTAAACATGCTTAAAAAAAGACATGTTCCCTACAGATGTATCAGTCACTGTGACCTTTGACTTAGGTCAGTAAAACATGAACCAATCCAAGATCTCTTGACACTGAATCTGTGCATGAAGAATAATGGAGGTCCGTCCACAAGTAAAAGGGCTAGAGCGATGACGATGTTGGGACGCATACTTACAGGCTGTTCCCTATATATCCTTGGAGACCTTGTGGCAATAGGATAATTGATTAATTTTTGACAAAAGACTTAAAGAATGCTAAACTCACAATTATTTGTGCATTATGTTATTGTCAGGAGCCCAACATTTTGTAGTAGACCATCAAGAAGTAAACAAATAGATACTTTGTAATCAGGACCCAACCCTTTCCCACTTACCATATTATATTATAAAGAAAAGTATTATTGTTGAATCAAGTTGAAAACATTGTGGCAACAGGATAAAATTGTGCAATATGTTCAAGTTTTCCATTTACATTTTTTTTTGCAAATGGGAAATGGTTAACAACAAAACTTAACCAAAATAATTTGTGATTTATCTGTTATTGGTTGTAGCTGACATTGACACTGGTATAGGATAAGTCCTCCTAAACTTGTCAATCATACTAAAGGTGAGCTAAAAGTTGTAATTTCCACAGTCGTTTTAATCACATAGCTGTTATTTGTTAAGATTTCCATCACAACCACCATTGGTGGATTTTCCCTGAATGTTTCTTTAAATAGATAATGGATTTGAAAGGAAATCTTGTGTGGTTACTTTACCAAGACACTTTTCTAAACCTAACCATTATATTCTGTATAGGATTTGGTCTTACTTAAACAGCATGTTAGTCTCCCCTTATTAAATGTCCGATCCATATTGATGTGAAAAAGGCAGACCTTTCAGAAAGAAAGGGTTCAAAATCATATCTTTAATCTCATTAAACACAAGTCTGTTCATTTTTCCTTGGAGGCCATGTGTCTCATCAACTGATTGGTTAACTTTTCTATCTTCTTTACATCTTGAGCATGTTCTGTTCTGTATTGTAAACACTGAAATTAGACAAAAGGAAATATACTAGCAGCTACTTTTTTACATGATATTTTCTCTATCCACTGGTTGAAAATGGCCGAGGAAAAAATGTAGCATTTGGAAAATATATTGATAAACGAGACTAAACAGCATATGTATAAGGAGGGGTATGCAGCTCTTTTCCCCACAATATCTCACTGATTAATTAACCAAACCCTAATATATGAGTTCTCAATATAATTGCCTCATTGTTAGGATTCTATGAGTTCTCACAACATAGGACAAGAGGTGCAAATAAGGATTTTAGAACATGGAAAAAGCCTCAAGAGTACTGTAAAAAGTGTACTGTGTATTGCCTGTCAATAGTTTAACAAGTAAAAGTGTGACAGAAAGATATATGCAGAGAAGTGATCCTTATAAAGAACCCTGCCCCATTTTTTTTTTAAAACTACAGCAAGAAAATTATGCTTGATTTGAGCTATTGTTCCTTTTTCCAATGATACTTTGAAAAGTTATTCACTGCAAAAGGTTACAGTGGTCTGGTATAGAAACAGGTTTAAGAAATGTCATGGAATATCATCTTTTCAGGGGCAATTTCTATGATTCTTCTTAGATCTGCAGAAACTTCATAAGTTTGTCTGGTCATAATAAGAGCACAGGATCACCCTTTCAAACATCTTGTCAAGCAAACAACTTTTGTCACAATGTTTTGTTGAAGGTGGGAAAGAGTTAAGATGTGATACCTACCATGGAATCATCTGTAATTTTAAGTTCTAACTTCCCATCACAATGTCTGTATTTTGTCACAAAACGACACTGAAAAAAGAACCATGATAAATTTAAACTACCAACTCATCTGAAGCAATGATTAAACATTGGAGGAAAAGAAACAAGTTTTGAATTATTTAATTCCTTTCTTGCGGTAATCCCAAAATCTTTTTTTAAAGTCATCCAAAACTAATGCCTTGTTCAGTTGTTGATATAAACATTCTATCAGCCAGATGCCATAACTGTATTAAATCATTATATTTTAACCATTTCACACATGTATATGACAAATCTGCAGCACCCAACTTGGCAGATTTTTGGAAAACCTTGGAAAATCTATACAAACAAAATACAAACAAAAGTACAATAATTAAATAGAGATGAAAACATAATGGCAAAAACATAAATTGCTCATGATGATGTTGTTTACATGTTGGGCCAGATCATTTATATGGCAAAGAAATAGTAGGGGGCCTGGGGCAGAAGCAGACGAGATTTCACCTTCAAAGATGATGTTTTATGAGCAAATGTGAAGCTGTCCATGTTCAGAGCAATGCCCCAAACATTTTCATTTCTTCACAAAACTTATGGTGCCACATATCACATCGATCAATAAAAATGCCTGTCTATCTTGCAATAATGTCAACCATTTACAGGGACATAGACATTCGCCGGTCAAGCCATGAAACTGTTAGTAAAGATAGGAAATATAATGAGATTGAGGTTAAAAAGAAATTCAATAACAATTTAAGTACTGTAATGTTTTTTGGAAATAAGGTTTGGTTAAAAGAATAACAAGAGGGCCATGATGGCCCTATATTGCTCACCTGAGTAAGTGTTTTAGGGTGCTAATTTAATTGCTTTACAAAAATAAGAAAGAAAGTCAAAAAGTCATGGTGAAGGTCACCCAAAGACAATGATGATATTTTATTGTAAAAGATCACACTATGGTCATGGTCACATGTTTATAAATCAAAAGGACATGTGACAAATAAATGAAGTTTTTCAAGTTAATTATAACAATTTTGTCTCTTTTTATGCATGGACGGATCTGGTTGGTTTTCAAAAGTAACGGAGCTCTCATGTATATCTAGCTACTGTATAAGTTTGAAATATCTTGTTCACAAGGTCAATTATAGCAATTTTGTCAATTTTAAAGGGCCATAATCCCGTCATGTATGGACGGATCTGGCTGGTTTTCAAAAGGAACCAAGCTCTCATGGATATCTAGCTACGGAATAAGTTTGGTAACATCGGATAATAAATGTGACTTTATCTTGTCTACAAGGTCAATTATAGCAATTTTGTCAATTTTAAAGGGCCATAATCCCGCTATGCATGGACGGATCTGGCTGTTTTTTCCAAAAGGAACTGAGCTCTCATTGATATCTAGCTACTGAATAAGTTTGGTATACATCGAATAATAATTGATGACTATAAATATCTTGTTCACAAGGTTAATTATAGCAATTTTGCCAATTTTAAAGGGCCATAATCCCATCATGCAAGAACGGATCTGGCTGGTTTTCAAAAGGAACCAAGCTCTCATGGATATCTAGCTACGGAATAAGTTTGGTAACATCGGATAATAAATGTGACTTTATCTTGTCCACAAGGTCAATTATAGCAATTTTGTCAATTTTAAAGGGCCATAATCCCGCCATGCATGGACGGATCTGGCTGTTTTTTTCAAAAGGAACCGAGCTCTCATTGATATCTAGCTACTGAATAAGTTTGGTAAACATTGGAAAATAAATGATGACTATCTTGTTCACAAAGTCAATTATAGCAATTTTGCCAATTTTAAAGGGCCATAATCCTGTCAAGCATGAACAGATCTGTCCGGTTTTCGAAAGGAACCGAGCTCTCATGGATATCTAGCTACTGAATAAGTTTGGTAAACATCAGATATTAAATGAATTTCTTATCGTGTTCACAAGGTCAAATATAACAATTTTGCCAATTTTAAAGGGCCATAATCCAGTCATGCATGGATGGATCTGGCTGGTTTTCGAAAGGAACCGAGCGAACGGCCATCACAAAAGCTCACCTTGTCTCTCCCGTGACAGGTGAGCTTAAAATAAGGCTAGCATACAGACTAGGGTGAGGCATAATCAATGCAGCCAAGAGCTGCACTGAACAGCTCTGGTGTTGGGAGAAATGTAATGTCAGGGGGGAGGCTGTTGCAATAATAAATTGTCCTGGGAAAGAAGGACAACTTGTATCAATCACTATTAACAGTAATTAAACGGAAGCATACTGGATGGCTACATCTGGAGTCCCAGGATTGGTGTGAGGGTTGGGTAAAGTAATCTTTTTGGGGTAAAGCAACCTGATCATTTATATTATTATACATAAGGGAAAGTCTGCTGTCTATATGTCCAACAACAATTCTACGCAGGTTTAAGGACTGTAACATGTTTGTCACACTGGCAGTGCGGGTGCTGTCAGCCTTTCAGTGTTGAATAGCTTCTAGTTTGTCAATGTGGTACTGCGTATGAGTACTGACCCATACTCGAGCTGGGTGCTTAGAAGAGTCTAGCAACGTAGGTAGACCGTAGAGTGATTTGCTGTTTCACAAAGTTAAGCTACGCGGCTAGTGCCTGGATTAGTTACCTGCGATAGCTTAACACTGTGATAGACACGTTACAAATGTTAGATGCAGTGGGATTTTTGGGGTGACATCACCATAGTCCCCAGACCTTGGCGATTTCCAAGGATGTTACATAGACTCCTCTCTGGTGTACTACTTGTGTGCAGTTCTGTGACTTCGGGTCAAAGTCAGGAGAAAGAGGGAAAATGTAATGGGAATCCGAATGGGGTATAGGTACAAATACCAACATACATTGCAGTTAGTGCCTGGATGGGTGACCCACAGTAGTGTAACTCTGTAAAGGACTCGGTACGCGTTAAACTAGTATGCTTTTGTTTGTTTGGAGTTTAACGCCGCTTTCAACAGCTTTGGTCATATCACGGCGGTCAGTGCACCTACCCATGTTTTCCTGGCTTTCCCACACCAGTACTTACACAACATTCTTTCGAAGCCACTGACTACTTTCTCACATAGATCAGAGGTGAGAGGCAATGGAAAACATCGCCCGAAAGAATGTCGCCGCAACCGGGTATCGAACCCGTGACCTCCAGATCACGAGTCAGATACGCTACCAATTGAGCTACCCGGCCGGGTCAAACTAGTATGCAGTACTACTACTAATTGACTGCTGTTGACTTTAGGGATTCAGATTTAACTTTTAGATTTGGACGAAGAAAGTCTAGGAATAGTAGGATTGGATTTGCTAACTTTGATGACATATTTATATGACATTTATTTGATATACACACACCGGTGACCCATGTATGTGGGAGATTGAAAAAGTGTTCCATGAAGATAATATTGGGTTGCCTTCCCAAGTTCCTAGTGACCAGGTAACTGACTTGATACATAGACCCTAAGACCATATTGGAAACTATCTTTTAGCTTTTTTCTTTAATCTCTGTTCACTTGTATGTCCCCTGGTAAAAGAAGGATCAGGACTTGAAGAAATGTTACTCAGGCATCAATGATGATCTGATCAATATTGGAACAGGTTGCAGGCCTGTTTATTATTTTTTAAGTAAATCACTGCCAAGTAAACTAAGGAAAAATGTGTCTTTACAAATGATCTGTACAAAAGTTTGTGACTATGAAGGCTATGGAACTCTGCTCAATATCTTGCCTATTTGAGGTAGCCAGACTTTTTAACCCTCCAACTTTTCGACCACTCGGTTTAGATTCCTCGTTTCTGACCACTCGTTCAATTATCAGTTTATATAATATTAAAATGAACTTCGTTGTATATTTATTCACTATACTGTTTACAGAAAAAATATTGATTATCAGTAAATTTTGTTTAATAATTATGTTTTCATATCTTGTAAATTGCTTCATTGTTCAATAAAAATAGTTATATTGAATCGTCGATACGTCAATGAAGGAAACTTTAAATCTTAAATACTATCACAACAACTCATATTTCTGATACACTAGTTTTGAGGGCCTTTACTTAATAATAAATATAATCAAATAAATGTGTTGATGTTAGATTTATTAAATATTTTGAAAATAAGTTGGTTTTTATAATTATACCTAAACAATACATTTCAAATCGCAATTTCAGCAGTTTTCATTGCACTGTACAAAAAAATATATCAAGAAAATTAATTAATGTATCAGATTAACAAGCAATCAATATACAGTCAAGTAACCAATAGCGGATCACTTTAATGTTCAAGACACGCTAACTTATTCATTAGACAAAATTATTGAGTATAAATTGGCAGGTAAACTTGTACTTTATGGTATTATTTAAATACACAATAAAAATGATGCTTGTCGGACTTCAAATTCATCCGTATCATCTGAACGTCTAATGCAAGTGTTTACGTGACCCAGTTATTTCTACCTTGTTTTGAAGAGAACACGTGTTTTTCGCGGCAACAGTTAGCGATCTTAATTATGTTAGTTATTTATTTTGACATTTTATGAAAGACAAATACATACACCTATTGAAATGTAACCAATCATTCTCATTTGTCTTTGCATGTTTACACTGAAGCGATAATAGAATCGCCACTTTGTTTGCATGACAGAGTCTGAGGGGTTTTCTCAAAATTTTATTTTCAACAATTTAGCCATTACCGAAGATGCTAGTGATTAAATCGGCAATCTATCAATACAATTCTGCAGTTAGATAAAACATAACTTGTACAATAACAGCATAATTTTTGACAGCTAAAATGTTGCTTGAGATGACCCCCCTGATATCAGAAAGTCACGTGATCTCCTATTGCTACAATTGATCCGTTAATGCATCAATAACTCAAACTGGTAAACAACAGTCTATAAAGCTGTTTCTGCACTAAAACTGAAAAAGTATTATTCAATTTAAAGGAAATTGATTTTGCTTGTGGACTATAAAGAAACAAGTTCCGAAACATTGACCGTTTCTGTTATGCCCTATGTTGTTTCGTTACTGATCCGTTAAGGGTAACTTGACCGTATTGCCAATTAGCAGTCACGACTGATCATTTTACCAAGCTAATCAGTTAAAGACGGGTGTGTGCTTAATCATCAATTAACACCTATATAAACCGATAATTGAACGAAGGGTCGAAAAGTCTTAGCAATCAGGGGGCGAAAAGTCTGGCAGCCCCCTATTTGATACCAATTTAATATTGTTCAAACTGAAAGTAGAAAGCAAATAAATTAGTCTCAAGTAGTTTAGCTTTTTATCTTACTTTCAAAGGGTCGTTCGTGTATAAACGCTCAGCTGCCTTTGAAAACTCCTCCCACGAAGTAATGAAAGTCATTTTGAGGGATTTAGACTTATCTAACGTTCAGTGAAATAGACAGTTTTTGCGAACCAACAAACGTGTACACCGGAAGTTATATTCACCTAATGAAGAGAATAATGAAACCCATTTTATTAGTATTTATTGCTTCACTATTCAAACGAGAAATAAATCTTTGAATAAGATATAGTTCATTTTTTTGTCAATAAAAAATCACGCAAACAGGACAATTTAAATTTTTAATGAAGGTTGTATATTTTTCATAATGACTAAGTATTCCGCAGACGTCAACATTAAATAATGGCGTCGATAATTTAACCAAACACGGAAGACTATAATTTCAGCCGGGTTATCTTTGCCTTTATCAAAGGAAGATAAAATTGTATACGGCAACACGAAGAGGTGTTAATTTCTAAACTGTTATTTTCCATTTCTTGTTGATGAGAGAAAGGAATCAACCATGAGGTATGTTTGATTTAACTAATTTGTCTTCAGCTATCAATCATTTTCAGTTTTGTGAATCATAACCAAGGAATTATTCTATTGCATTACTCATTAGTGATAACTGTCATCTTTGGCTACATTTACAAATAAATAGACAAATCGATGAAATAAGTTGTTAAACATATGAATGTCCATTTTTTTAAGTAATAACTTTTTCTTCATATATCAGTAAAAACATTCATCAACATTCGCAAAAGATTGTTTTTTTGATAATCCAGAGATTTTTTTTTATTCCCCAGAACGATTATCATCAGACAATTTTTAAATTTGTTCAGTCCTTGTCCACAGGCTTTCTTCTAATCTAGTCCTTCATAGAGAGACCATGCATAGTCGGGTTCAATTACGAAGTGATTTAAATTTTAAATGTCGCGGTCATACCTATTTCAAAGGAAGTTGACCATGAAGCCGCCAAAAAACGTGTGCACACTGTAAAATAGTTCAACAATTGACTGAATACTCAAAATATACTATTATATCTACGGGTCTTCTAAGTTTGTGATCTTAACAACTAAAAATAAAATAAACTACATTGTCGAGTACTCAGGGCTCTCACTAGGGGGCGATTTGGGCGAAGTGGTCGCCTAAAAGTTTCTGACTTCGCCCATTCACTCGATCAAAGCGAAGTCGACTTCGCCCAAAATCTCAGTCAAAGCGAAGTTGACTTCGCCGACAATTTTGTCCTAGCATCGGACACTGTTAAAATGATCACGGTCACGCACCATGTCGAATCGATGTAGGCCTATACAGTTCTCGATATACACAGTTGCGTAATCAGTTATTTGACAACTGAGAGTGTATATCCATTAAAAGCTGAAGAATCACACAATGACGTAGAACCAATCAAAATAGTGCACTTTAGTCCAATTTGCATAATCAAAGTACCGATTGTCATATCAAATATTATGACGCCCCCTGATAAAACATTAAATACGTATCCGATGTAAATGAGATGGAAGTCGAATTATGTTTTAACCCTTTCAATAGTATAAATAATATTGTGAATCTATTCATGGTTTAATGAGATAATCGTCTTCAATAATTGAGAAAATGAGATTATTTAGATATTTTTTTAGGGGTTTCATAATAAATGCTGTAGCATGGGGGTGTCATACTATTTGGAATTAACCAATCAAAAGACAATACCTCAATTCTACTTGTAAAGAGTGTGTATGTTTAGCCGATACAAATAATTTACGTTGTTTATGACACTTACGACAGACAAATTTACAAAATGCCTGAAACCTTTACACGGCGAGTAAAATGTAGCTTCATTAATTATATTTCGGCGACTTTAGAACACAATGTTCGGATCGCAAACCAGATACAAATAATTTACATTGTTTATGACACTTACGACCGACTTCTTTATAAAATGCCTGACACACGGAATGGACGGCGAGTAAAAGGTAGCTTCATTAATAATTTCTGCGACTTTAGAACATAATGTTCGGATCGCAACTACTCTTAGGGAAAAACAATTTTAGAACTTCATGTGATGATCATTATTAAAATAAAATAATAAAACATTCATCTTTGTTTAAGTAAATATGTTCTATCCCAAACGATGCGATGCGGTTACGACGCGTAATGACACACAAGAAATATCACTTCTCCCTTAAGTCTCTCCACTTCTCCCTAAAGTCACCCCACTTTGCCCTAAATTGCCCGGAGGGAGAAGTCACTTCTCCCTAAAATTTAAGCCTAGTGAGAGCCCTGGTACTAAATGAATCTTTAGACATCAGAAAATAGTAACACACTTTTCAATTGACTACTAATACATAGTCATGGGAGAAACTAACGAAAATAATGATGTGAGGAACTAAGATTATCTGATAGATCACAAAGTTGTAAGGTTCTACGATATATAGGTGATTGCCATCATAGCCCTTCATACATCTCTGTCCATGTTTTCTTTATACTTTCAACATCGTTGTACATATAAAATCTTTGAGTGAACATTTAGTACTCTTGATTCATTTTGTTATTATCCTGCACATAACCTCTTTGTTTCCTTTCGCTATTCCCTATCATGAATTTGGATTGAATATTTTAATTGTTTCAAGTGTCATTATCTAGGAAATGAAATGTGTGTCACACCAACAAATGGGCAAAATTTAGCCATTTACACCTAGAGTAAAATGTAAACTAAAATGATTTTACTCACGTTATTGTGTGTTTTGATTAATTTCTTATCCAACTATTATGGGCTTGACCTATATTTCTAACAGTTTGTTGATTTGAACATAGGATTACCAATAATAATAATATTTTACCAAAATAATTATAGGGTAACTTCCCATTTCGTCTACAGTTTTTTGTCCCATTTCGTCTACACCCTTATTCCCATTTCGTCTACTGTTCATAAAAGGAATTATGGTTGTTGTCTAGGCCATCTGGATGATATTTCATGATTTTTTTTCCCGGAATTTTTTGTTACAAGTATTTCAATGAAATAAGATGGCGAACAATTCAAATGTTACATTGATAGGAATGGCATTTTCATGGTTTTAAGTGGTAAAGAAGAAAGCTGCATGACATATATTTTTAGGCTTAATTCAATCAATTTCAATGGTAAAAATGATTTATTAATCTATACAATATCTGTCAATGGTCACATGTAAACGTTATGATTACATTGATCGCTCGGGTCAGATAAATGTGAAAGGAAATTGCAAAGGATGATAAAGACTTCTCTTTCCAAATAAATATCCGATGATAAAACAAGCAAACGAAAGTCTAAATTATTTGGATTACCATACATGTACTATTATCCCAAAACATTTACTCTATATGATCATAGTTATGGTGTCCAGTTATCACGTATCACTTAAATCTGACCCATAAAGTCAATGAAAGGTAAATATTCTGCTTACATAGAACAACAATTAATCCATATATGTATACTTTAAAAAAAATGTTTGTTACGTAATTTTGCTACACTAATTGGGTAATGTGTCGATAGCTATCTAATACTTAAATAGATAGTTAAACAAACTTTCTGATCTTAACAAGTGGGATTGTTTATTTCTTCAATTGACTCGTGCAGTGCTAATTTTGGTGGCAAATGAGTGTTCACAGAAAGCAGAATGTGTCATTGAAAACATGCTGAAAGCATTGTGACAAATGAAGAGCTGAATACAGGAAGTTGTGGTCATGAAGCATTTTTTTTGCATTTGCAGCAGATGACTTTTGAAAAATTGTAGCAAAACTGAAAAGGAGAAATTGCTCATTTATGAGCAAATTGTCTCCGTTTTCCACAATATTGTTAAATTTGTTGCAGTTGTTACAAAATCTGTCAAGGTAAGAAAGGGTTTAAAAGTGAGGGTTTATTTGTGAGAATGGCTAATGCTATACTTCATTTTCATGATTTTGATAAAAAGCACCATTTGTGAACATATTTTTCATTGTCCAAAATGTGTGGTAGTTGAAAGATAGCTCACTTTTTTTAACAGAAGTGTAATAAAAATCCAATCAAATGAGGAACAAAAAAAATAGCACACATCATGTGACATGTTATAATTGTTTAGATTAACATATATCCATTAGAAAATTACATTAGCCGTCATTTCCATTTATAATTTGTTGTTTTGCTGAGCAGGACTTTACGTAGTCTTTCCAATGTATTGATCATCAATTGAGAAAACAGTGTTCACTCTCTGAGTCTGTATGATAATACATGTACACTGTAACCATCTCCTGGTTTTGTCACTCTCTGTATGGTAATATACCGTAACCAGATCTCCTGGGTTTTTTCTACTTTTGCAGCATTGGCTTAGTTGTGTCTCTGAGACGATAGAGAAGACTGTCACTTTTTCTTCTTATTTATTGTTCTTAGCAAAATTATGATAGTTATATTAACCCTTTCCCTCATATAGACGCTTTCTGACGCCTCGGTAGCAGACAGCTTTTTGAAAACATAGTGACAAAAGAAGAAATTGCACAAAACGTGCAATTGCTCCTTTTGCCACAATGTTTTCCACTTTTTGTCATAGGTTATCCATTCAATTATGGAGATTTATTTTCTATGTTTTGACAAAATACGTTCAAAGTCAGCTGCTGCACAATTGTCTTATTAGGGAAAGGGTTAAGTTATAACCATGTTTTTTTTTATTGGGAGGGGAATGTTTTCAAAGCAGACTATTCTGTAAATATGATATTACTATTACTTAGCTAAACAATTGAAGTTACTAATATAAAACTATTAGTATGCTTGATATTGCCATATTGTTGTTTTTCTGAGTGAACTATAAACATTCATTTATTGCAGTTTGATACAGGAAAATATTAACATCATAGATTGAAGTATAATCAAAAGAAAGTAGTTTCCGTTTGATAGATAAATAAACCCTTTTCCCACATACAGACATTTTCTGACGCATCTGCAGCAGACAACTTCTGAAAATATTGTAGCAAAGGAAGAAATTGCTCATAACATAATGAGCAAAATCTCTTTTAACCACAAAGTTTTCAGCTTAATTAGATAATTGTACTTTCATTCATAGCGTGTTTCCATATTTTAAAAATTAATGAGTTGTAACTATGTGGGAAAGTTTTAATGTCTGGTATTTTGTTTTATCTTGATTGAAAAGAATTCTCATTTAATTGATTTGTCAATGATGCATATTTCCCCAACAGTGTGATGAAACGGATTTTGTAGACTATGGGTTAATGTACAGTATAGTTGAATTTCATTAATTTACATCTAAAATTTCATCATTGATTCAGATAATTGTGGTTCACTGATTATGATTGAATGGTGCATAATAGCAGCATTATAGAGTTACCTAGGGTTCTTAATTCTTATGGACTCGAAATGCAGTCCACTGCTAGGTTATATGCAAATAGGGTTGGCTTAGGGAACCTGTGAAAGTTACAAGTATCGCAATTTCTGCAGTTACTTTTCTCTAGATGATTTACAGGTATATGTACATAAGAGTCACATTCATAGGCCAGTTTAAGTTATTTTTATTTTAACCCTTTCCCACTTACAACAATTCTACAGTAGACCACTTTGAAAATATCTAAGCAAAAATATAGAACATCACTACAAATGAATGTATAACTAAACTTTATAGAGTTGATAACATTGTGGCAAAAGAAGAACTGGCCTCATTATGAGCAATTTCTCCTTTTGCCACAATGTTTTCAAAAGTGGTCTGCTACAGGCATAATTGAAAGCGTTTGTATGTGGAAAAGGATTAATTGTCATCAATTTCTGATTATAAAGCTTAATCCCCTTAACCCCCCTTATGACATATAATAAATCAGCAGCAGACGACTTTAAAATCATGTAGGCAAATTAAATATAATTGAAAATCATTATTATTAGTTGTCCTCCTTAGATGTGTCTGTGTGTTGGAAATGGTTAAAGAATGGTGCATTAACAATTCTTGGTTATCAAACTGTTCTGTAGACTGCTGACTTATTTGCCAGAGAAAGGCTGCCTCAATGCCTATATAGGAGGAGAAAAATATGATGTTATATTGATCTATCTGAGTGAGATCAAGATCCCTCTGGTCTGTATTTGACATCCGGCTAACTATGTGTAATGTGAAAAATTATACACTCTATCATTAAAGGATACAGGGATAGTCCTTCTTAGGCTAATTTTAGTTCACCTGAGAGCTGGACACTCAATCATTGTGCTCTATTGTGATCACTCTCTGTCTGTCATCCGTCTGTTATTAATTTTAAGCTTCAAACAACATCTCCTGCTAAACCATGCCATGCGGCCAATTTCAACCAAACTGCACTGGACTTTTCCTGTGGCAGTCCCTTTTCAAAATTGTATAAAGATTTATATACTGTGCACATGTAAAAGTCTGGTTACTGTGGTAGCAGAAAGGATGAAAAATTACAAAACTTAAAAGTTCTCCTCTTTGATCTGCTTGTCTGATTTCAAGATAATTTACACAATTTGTTAAAGCCATATTAATTGAATTTGAATTGCCAGGCTGCATCAGAAAAGGGGTAAACTGGCAAAATTGTGTTTGAAAAGAGTCACCTTAGATACATTTCTGTTACCATAAATCATCTTGAAATCAGACAAACACTTTTAGAAAAGATTTATGGTAACAGAAATATATCTAAGGTGACCCAAAATTTCAAACATAGCTGAAGCTAAGCTATATTAAATAGGTAAAACCTATCCCACATACAACAATTCTGCGGCAGTCGACTTTGAAATCTTCCAGGCATCCAGGCACAAAGATGAAAATTCCAAGCAAGTAAATGAAAATATTAAGTTATTGAATAGAGTCAAAAACATTGTGGAAAAAGAAGAAATTGCTAACTGTGTTTATTGTTAAAAACTATTGAAGTTCAATAAAATCAAGTGTGCTATGTAGGATTATCTTCGTTCTCTTGTTTGCACAACAATTTTAAATGTAATTTTCTGAGAAGGTATAAGCAGTTGTTGGTATTAGGGTCAGGAATTTACTTCTAACACTTTGAGGAAAACACTTTCAGTGGAAGATGTACGCCTTAGAAATAAGGAAAATTATTGATTGACTATGGGCTAATGAAAACAGCTGTAACATAATTAATACAACTTCATTACTAATATTGAAAGGATAAATTTGTTCCATTTCATTATCAATGAAATGAATAACAACTTGAAATAAATTCACTCTAGAGATTGAAGATAAAGAACAATTAAATCTGCGTTTGAAACTCATTCATTCATTTTGGATGTTCATACTTAATGTTCAAACATGGCTTTGTTTGAGCAAAAATAGATTTTTATTCCACAATAATATTTCATACATAAATAAGACTTGCTAAAAGGATTGACTGAAGTAGTGTAATGAGGAAAAAGCGATGATCCAAGTGAAAACACAGGAACATGGTATGATTCATTCTGTGACTATAAACTTACAATCAATGTACTGGTAATGTCAACAAACAATTCTGAGAAAAACACACCTGAGTGTTCTGGTTTCCTGTATTTACGTAATTCTGAAATAATCGGGCACAATTCCATGGAAACTTGGGTATTTTTGTTGTATCATATGGCAGACAAAACAATAAACTGCCACCAGTTACCCTCTTTAAGTTGGTGAAGGAACTATTACATGAATCTGTTTTAGTTTTATGATTGTTTAAATGAGATATAGAATTGAGACAGCCTCAGGATTATTCAATAACGTAATATTCTTTCTGGATGATGGAATTGAATCATTATATGTTCAGAAATGTATCGGGACACTATTCTGGGATAAACTTATAAATTGGGAATGATTGATTGTCTGCACTGTATTAGTGACATTGGTGTAGTCTTGTTTCAGAAAACATCATATATGGCATTTAATGACCTACATGCAAGTCTAGAAACTATATCTGTGTGGAAACAAGGATTTGGGACTCTTTTTTTTCTGTGTCAGAAATACGCGACCAGTTTCACTAAATTGAAAAATGATTCTATAATGTTTGCTATGCAGTGTATGTCTAGCATTAGTTAACCTTTTCCCTGATACAGATGACAATTTGACGTGTCTACAACAGGTGACTTTAATTTGTAATTAACAAATTATTCTTTTCTGACAATGTTTTCAAATTGGTATCAAAAATTTCTTTAAATTTTTAATTATTATGTAATTTTCCAATGCTGTTATGAAAGAAAACAATGTTATTTCACTCATTTCTGACTTTTTGCAACAGACAACTTTTGAAAACATTGTGAAAAAAGGAGAAATTAGTCTGTATTGTATGATCAGCAATTTCATTGTTTTCCAGAATGTTTTCAACTCTTTTCAATTGTGATACTGTCATTGTAAGACATTATCGTATTTTTGCTTAGATATGTATATCATAGTTGTCTGAGCTGCAGACTTTACAGAGAAAGTAAAGGTGAACAGTGTAATAATACATGACATGTTGGTATATAAAAACTGTCTTCAGATTGATAGGGATTTCTCATAAATCAGACAATATAAGAGATACAATACTTGATGATCAAAATGTATGATCATTATGAGATAAGGATGTGACCATGATTGGTTAACACTTGAGGTATGCAACTGCTAGTGTTGTTTACATTGTGCAATAAAAATACTCAGGAGAAAATATTTGTTCACTATAATGGAATGCATTGTTTCTTTTTTTGAAGAACCCAACTTGTTTTCTAAAGTGCCAGTAACGGATTTCTTTTGTAATGTTGTGTTATGAGCTGCTATGATCAAGACTGAAGAAATTTCTGATGTCTATTCACACATTTTAGGGAATACATATATTATATGGATTATTTGATGTGGACAGATGAATGACAACTCTGACATACCACTTTTGAGAACTTTGTGAGAAAAGGTGAATTTTTTGCTTTGCAATGACTTAGCAGATAATTTTTCCATAGTTAATATTTAATTAGTCCGGAGTAGCTATTATTTTTTAAAAATGCACTATGTTTGTACTCATTCAGTGTGACTGTACAATTTCTCTGTTTACTACTTGGTCTCATCAGTTTGTCTGCTGCAGACTGGGAAAGAGTTAATTGATAATATTTATCTGAAGCGCTGTGTGATGGATGGCCTTGATTTAGATTACTTGTGATCATCAGGATATTGAATAACGGTTGAGACATCATAAGTTTATTGTAGATAAGTGTAAAAAACAAACCAGGAAGAACAGTATCTAAGATATTCTCATGTATTATATTAACGATAGGACAATTGAAAAGTGTCAGATAACTTATCTTTATCATAAATTAACACAAACTGTTTTGAATGTGAGATGCTTGAATGAAAAGTGGAATTTAATTCAACTTAACATTTGTGATGGACAAAAAATCAGATAAGGCGAAAAAACGCAAGTAAGTAAGCAAAAGCTACATGTTTATTTCATTTCTTTAACCCTTTCCCTCATACGACAATTCTGCAGCAGACGACTTCGAACATATTTTGTCAAAAAATAGAAAATCTCTATAATCGAATGGATAACCTATGATGAAAAGTGGAAAACATTGTGTCAAAAGGAGAAATTGCTCGTTTTGAGCAATTTCTTCTTTTGTCCTATGTTTTCAAAAAGCTGTCTGCTGCAGAGGCGTCAGAAAGCGTCTATATGGGGGAAAGGGTTAAGAGGTTGCAGGTTTTAGATTCTAGACATTATTCTACTGTCATACATGATTGATGAACACTAGAATTAACAATTTACCTGGTTTAATTCTTATAGTGATAATTATAATACTGTTGTCTGCTTTGAAAACATTTTGGGTTGAAACGATAAAACATGACTATAGACATGTATTTTTGTTACTGAGTTGACATGAAGGAGGGGAAAATTAATTTAAAAATTGCTGGTTTGAAGCAATTTCTCATCATATTTAGCTCTACTGGGCAAAGGCCAGAAGAGCTTATGCGATGGTGTTGTGTCCGTCGTGCGTGCGTCTGTAAACAATTGCTTGTGAGGGCGATAAAGTTTTCAGTTTTGATTGTATCTCAATCAAACTTATACAGTAGTAAGATATCCATGAGAGCTAGGTTCCTTTCGCAAACCAGCCAGATCCGCCCATGCAAGACTGGATTATGGCCCTTGAAATTGTCAAAATTATTATAATAGAGCTTGTGAACACAATAGAGGCTCCATTTACTGTCTGATCTTCACCAAACTTAGATAGTAGTTAAATATTGATAAGAGCTTGGTTCTATTTGAAAATCAGCCAGATGTGCCCTTGCATGACTGGATAATGGCCCTTGAAATTTTCAAAATTGCTAAAATACAGCGTGTGAACGCAATAGAGCTTCCATTTACTTTCCGATCTTCACCAAACTTAGATAGTAGTTAAATATTGATGAGGGCTCGGTTCCTTTCGCAAACCAGCCAGATCCGCCCATGCAAGACTGGATTATGGCCCTTGAAATTGTCAAAATTGCTATAATACAGCTTGTGAACCCAATAGAGAATTAAATGCAGGAAATGGGTGAAATTTGAATGTAAAAGTTTACAGTTACAGTTTACAATAATTTCTCTAGCCCATTCCCACATACATGTATACGCTTTCTGACGCCTCTACAGCAGACAAGTTTTTGCAAACATTGTGGCTAAAAGAGAAATTGCTCATAATGAGCTGTTTATCCTTTTTCCACAATGGTTTCAACTCTATTCAACAATTGTACAAGTACTTTTGTTTATATAGAGTTTCATAATTTTGCCTAGATTAGTATTGTTTTAAAATTGTTTGCAGATTTAGTGTATGCTGGAACATGTTATCCCTTTCCCTCATATAGACGCTTTCCAACGCCTCTGCAGCAGACAGCATTTGGAAACATAGTGACAAAAGAAGAAATTGTGCAATTTCTCCTTTTGCCACAATGTTTTCCACTTTTTGTCATAGGTTATCCATTCAATTATGGAGATTTTCTATTTTTTGACAAAATACGTTCAAAGTCGTCTGCTGCAGAATTGCCATATGTGGGAAAGGGTTATGCAACCATATACATTATTGTGTCTTATTTTATGCAACTATATTGGCAGCAACCAAATTGTTGGGTTGTAATTATTTTGCAGTTACATGTAATTATGCTATCTAATTACCATTTACCTGATACACTGTTTCTGTTATTTGCTTTGGAAATATTCAAAGTCTAATTTTGATACTATATTGAAAGAATGTCAAGAAATAAGAATGTTTAGCTCACCAGTCCTGTGCACAAAGTATTTAAGGTGAGCTATTGTAGTCACATAAACAAGGTCATTTAAGGCCAAATTGAAGGAAAATACTGTAAATTAACACTCAAGATGAAGAGACCGCATTTTTTGCTTCAGCAACTTGTAACTTAGTCAGAATGTTTGTCTTGATAATATCTACATATTCAAATATGGGTCATATTGGGTTAAAAACTAGTTCAACTAGGGCAAATTTAAAGAAAATTTTGAAACTTTGTCAGAATGGGTGTTTTGATGATATCTAGGCTAGGTTTAAACATGGCTCTAGTCTGGTCAAAAACTAGGTCACTAGGCCAAATTTAAGGAAAGTTTAGTTAACCCTCTGAAAGCCGTAGTTATAACTGTTGTTACGGCAAAATAGTGAAAAATATCTATAAGTATAATTATTCAATATAATTGAAAACATGATTGTGTCATAATGAGAAATTGTTCATCATAAGCAATATCTCAATTTGCCACATTATTTTTAAAAGTAGTTTGTTGCATTTCCATCAAAATGTATCAGATTTTGAACATATTTTGTCAAAAAATTAATTGAATGGATAACCTATGACTAAAATTGGAAAACATTGTGGCAAAAGGAGAAATTGCTCGTTTTGAGCAATTTTTACTTTTGTCACTATGTTTTCAAAAAGCTGTCTGCTGCAGAGGCGTCAGAAAGCGTCTATATGAGGGAAAGGGTTAAAGATGATTGAGTTTCTGTAGACATTGACTGATTGGCAATGGCCTCAAGCCTCCATTAGTTGATTTACCTTGTAAATAAAATATCAGTCATCCTTTTCCCATATACAATAAATTTCAGAACACATCTTTGTAAACATCTTAGCAAAAATAAGGACAATTTCAAAAATGAAAGTTTAATATTATTGAATATATACTTGAAAACATTGAAACATTGCTCATGGTGAGCAATTTCTCCTTTTGCAACACTGTTTTCAAAAGACATTGTCTGCTTTAGATGTGTCTTCAAATGGGAAAAGGGTTATTTACTGGACTTATTGTTAGCCATTACCAGCTGTACATATGGATTCTGTCAAGTTTATGGTAAAAGTGAAAAAAGAGACCAATAGGCTAAATCAGAGAATATTTATTCTAAAAACATCTATCAAAATTAACTATGGCAAATGTCCTGAATGAATGTAATAGATTTGGAAACAATGTGTTGAAAGGGGAAATAGCTCACAATAATGCCCCAGTTACAGGATAAACAAGCAGCCAATAGAAGTCTGGTCATTTAACCAGGAAGTGGACTCCTTTCTGCAGCAAACGACTTTGAGCATATTTTGTCAAATAATGGACAATATGAGGGAAAGGGTTAAAATATCTTATTTCAATTGAATGCATTACTAAAAGTCCGACCATTGTGTTAACTCTTCCCTACCTAAAGACGCTTTTTGACGCATCTGCAGCAGACGACTTTTGAAAACATTGTGACAATAGAAGAATTTGCTCAAAACGAGCAATTTCTCCTTTTGCCACAATGTTTTCAACCTTTTTTCTGTAATTATACTATCAGTTATCAGTCGGTTTTCTATACCTTGAGTAGATGCTTTCAGAGTCTTCTGCTGCAGATTTGTTGTATGTGGGAAAGGGTTTTAAAAGTTACATTATATTGTTGTACTTATTATCCCCCGCTTTTTCGAAGAAAAAAGGGGGGGTTATTAATTTCGGTTTGTCCGTCTGTCCGTCTGTCTGTCTGTCTGTCACACTTCGTTTCCGTGCAATAAACTGAGTGCCACAAATATAAACCGTTTTTTTTCAAACTTGGTAACAAGGTTAAATGCCTTAAGGGCTAGGCCAAGTTCGATCGTCACTTTCGGCAGACTTCATTTGGTGGAGTTATGGCCCCTTAATTAACAAAAAATGTCGTTTGTTGCTGTTTCCGTGCAATAACTGCCTCAAATGTGAACCGTTTTTTTTCAAACTTGGTAACAACGTTAAATGCCTTAAGGGCTAGGCCATGTTCGATCGTCACTTTCGGCGGATATTATTCGGTGGAGTTATGGCCCCTTAATTAACAAAAAATGTCGTTTGTTGCTGTTTACGTGCAATAACTGCCACAAATGTAAACCGTTTTTTGTCAAACTTGGTAACAACGTTAAATGCCTTAAGGGCTAGGCCAAGATCGATCGTCACTTTCGGCGGACTTTATTCGGTGGAGTTATGGCCCCTTAGTTATCAAAAAATGTCGTTCGTTGCTGTGTCCGTGCAATAACTGCCACAAATGTGAACTGTTTTTTGTCAAACTTGGTAACAACGTTAAATGCCTTTAGGGCTAGACCAAGTTCGATCATCACTTTTGGCGGACTTTATTTGGTGGAGTTATGGCCCCTTATTTAACAAAAAATGTTGTTTGTTGCTGTTTCTGTGCAATAACTGCCACAAATATGAACCGTTTTTTTTTCAAACTTAGTAACAAGGTTAAATGTCTTAAGGGCTAGGCCAAGTTCGATCGTCACTTTCGGCAGACTTCATTCGGTGGAGTTATGGCCCCTTAATTAACAAAAAATGTTGCTTGTTGCCGTTTCCGTGCAATAACTGCCACAAATGTGAACCGTTTTTTTTCAAACTTGGTAACAACGTTAAATGCCTTAAGGGCTAGGCCAAGTTCGATCGTCACTTTCGGCGGACTTTATTCGGTGGAGTTATGGCCCCTTAATTAACAAAAAATGTCGTTTGTTGCTGTTTCCGTGCAATAACTGCCACAAATGTGAACCGTTTTTTGTCAAACTTAGTAACAACGTTAAATGCCTTAAGGGCTAGGCCAAGTTCGATCATCACTTTCGGGGGACTTTATTCGGTTGAGTTATGGCCCCTTAATTATCAAAAAATTTCGTTTGTTGCTGTTTCCGTGCAATTACTGCCACAAATGTGAACCGTTTTTTGTCAAACTTGGTAACAACGTTAAATGCCTTAAGGGCTAGACCAAGTTCGATCGTCACTTTTGGTGGAGTTATGGCCCCTTATTTAACAAAAAATGTTTGTTGCTGTTTCCGTGCAATAACTGCCACAAATGTGAACCGTTTTTTTTCAAACTTGGTGTAACAAGGTTAAATGCCTTAAGGGCTAGGCCAAGTTCGATTCTCACTTTCGGTAGACTTTATTCGGTCGAGTTATGGCCCCTTATTTAACAAAAAATGTCGTTTGTTGCTGTTTCCGTGCAATAACTGCCACAAATGTGAACCGTTAATACATGTTCAATAAAAAGTCTACTGACATGTTTAAACCTAACCTCAACATTTTCCTACAATATTTCCTGCAAGCGGGGGATAAAAATTTCATGAATTTGCTTGTTTTTTCATCAAATCTAACCCTTTCTCACACATAACAGATGACTTAAGAAAAATATATTGAAAATCTATGTAAATGCAAGTAGAGAAAATTGTGACATAAAGAGAAATTGCTCATGATGTGCAATTTCCCCATTTGCCACAATGTTTTCATTTTTTTTCCACCAACTATACTTTTATTTCCAAGGTTTTTTATACAGATGCAGATATGTTATATGTACGAAAGTGTTAAATAAATGTTGGTCAGTAACGAAAAGCTAAAATTGTCCAGACATTTGGAGGTTCATCCATATAGGTGTGGCAACATTAACAGCCATGGTGAGAGACAAACTGTCATAGCGGTTTATAGTTATCTATTGAAATATTACCGAAATATTGCATAAATGATCATTGATGTCTCACCACATTGACAATAATATGGTAGATATTGACATTATAATCATCCATAACATGAAGACAATACATTGTAATCACAATACGGGCCACGTCACAAGAAATCAAACCTCACAAATTGTTATTAACCCTTTCCCTCATACGATAATTCTGCAGCAGACGACTTTGAACGTATTTTGTCAAAACATAGAAAATCTCCATAATTGAATGGATAACCTATGACTAAAAGTGGAAAACATTGTGGCAAAAGGAGAAATTGCATGTTTTGTGCAATTTCTTCTTTTGTCACTATGTTTTCAAAAAGCTGTCTGCTGCAGAGGCGTCAGAAAGCGTCTATATGAGGGAAAGGGTTAATTGATGGCAATAATGATCAAATTTATGGTTAAAATGGTTCTCCAGGGACTGTTGTCTGTTGTCAAAATAGTTGAGACTGATTCGCTTATTTAATTAATTAACCATTCTCCAGTGGCATGATATTTCTTGATATATTATCTACCTTAAAATCATGAGAGCCTAAATTTGTAACATGTGGAAAATTGGAATAATATTTCTGATATCAAAATGCAAAACATTGTGGCAAAAGGAGAAATTGTTTGTTTTGAGCAATTTCTTCTTTTGTCACTATGTTTTCGAAAAGGTGTCTGCTGCAGAGATGTCAGAAAGCGTCCATATGGGGGAAAGGGTTAAAGATGTCGACTGAAGAAGTGCTAAAGACAGTTGTATCAGGTGAAGGCTAGTTCACTTAATCAAATGACATCCTGCTGATTATCTTTCAAGTTACTTGTATATCAACTCCAAAAATGTTTTGACGAATAATAATGAGCACCCAAATTAATATTTTCTTGTGCACATTACACAGCTGCTGTAAATGAACACAGAGACCGTTGTTGAATACATTTTAATACACATACAGAATAGAATTTTCTTTGATGTCTGGTTTTACTAATTCTATATAGTTTATCCTGCAATAGATCTATCATGGAAGAAAATTTCTTTACATTTAAAACCTGTGTTGAGTCTTCTCTAGTGATGCATCTTGTGCCTGTAGGGAAAATAACAGCATCTGTAAATAGTTTACATTTCTTGGTTCTTAAAAACAAACAACAAATCTGCAGCAGACGACTGAAAAGATACCTTGAAAAAATTGGAAACTCCCTTTAATTGATTACAATAATTGAATAGAGTTGAAAACATGGTGTCAAAAGAAGAAATTGCTTGTTTTGAGCAATTTCTTCAATTGTCGCCATGTTTTCAAAAAGCTGTCTGCTGCAGAGGCGTCAGAAAGCGTCTATATGAGGGTAAGGGTTATCCGGCTGACTGAGAATGTTGTTTTGAGATATTTCGTGGTCTATTATTGAATGTCATTTTGGACCAATGCAGCCCATTCCTCCTCTTAACCCTTTCCCTCATATAGACGCTTTCTGACGCCTCTGCAGCAGACGGCTTTTTGAAAACATAGTGACCAGGTTTTTTTTACCTTATATAAAACGGCCCCTTCCCCTCAAATAAGCATAGTTTTTCCCCTAAAAATATAAATTCCCCTCCGATAATTTTTTTTTTTTTTTTTCAGATTTAACGTTTGAACATTAGCTTAAATCTCATTTATCTTTCCACAATGAACAGAATACAATTTTACTTGAGGTGTAGGCTTGGTATTTTGATGAGAATTAAAGTTGCTGATGTTGCCCTAAGAGAATATGACCCAAAAACTGCTGTGACTAGATGGTTGTTGTCTGGAATAAGACAGAAAAGACCCCATATTTTGCCATATGGAGGCAGAAATTGAAACACAGTTTCTAGACTATGCTGTATATCTGACAGTCTCAGCAGCTTCTTTTCACAGCACGTTTTGGACCATGTTTACATTACATTCATGGTTGACCATAAGAGTGTATTGCACTATTGTAGTTCACATTGTGTTGCTTAAAATTTAAGTTCTAATAAGTTTTCAAAAATTAAAGTTGTTTTCTCATTTAGCAAGTAACAAAAAATAGTGGAGGAGTTCAAGAACATGAAAAATAGAGAGATGGCCTTGTAATGATAAAAGTTAAACATGCACATTATACTAGTTTACAATTTTTCCCCTTTTTTTTCTAAAACGCCGCGAAATTTTCCCCTTCTCAAAGGCCCCAGGCCCCTTCCCCTTTTTCAGAAAAAAAACCCTGGTGACAAAAGAAGTTGTCTGCTGCAGAATTGTCGTATGAGGGAAAGGGTTAAGTCAGAAATAGGTGCACCCAGATTTGTCACAGTTTTGCTTGAAATTGCTTGTTTGGCTTTTCTCTCCAGTTACTGCCTTAATACGGTGTAGTGGTGCTGAAGGTTGTGGGTTCTTTTTACGACCAGGTTATATTAAAGACTTTATAAATGGTAGAAATGGCTTTCCCTCCATGGCACTCGGGATTACAACTGACCTTGCTGGTGTGAAGATAAATGGACATGTATTATTGGTTACTTATCCTGGAAACACAGTGATATAAATGAAATATTGATGAAAGTGGCATAAAACACCATACAAACAAACATCTCCAGTTTCCATAATGTATTCAAGTGGTGTTTGTTGCAGAGGTGCCAATGGTGAGCATGTATCAGGTAAAACCATGCACCTATATAACCTCTTTTATGGCATTTACATAATAATAGACGAAGAGTCATTGCTCATAGGATGGTTAGTCTTTGTGTATCATTTAATCTTGTCTAACAACTTAATTCTTTAACCTGCTCTAACTAGTGTTATGAATTCAGATTAAACATACTATAATTTATTGTAGCACTCAATGAGTTTGACAGGTAATATGATAATAATGACAGAAGGTGAATGTTTTCTGTTAATATTTAAGTTATTATGCACCCTTCGAAGAGGGGTATATTGCTTTGCACATGTTGGTTGGTTGGTCAGTCCGTCGGTAGACCAAAGCTTGTCCGAGTGACCTATGGTCCTCAAACTTGATTTGGAGGTTGTGGGTGACTAGTAGATGAACCATATTGATTTTGAGGTCATTAGGTCAAAGGTCAAGGTCACAGTGACAGTGAACGCCAAATATTTGTCTGACTGTAACTCTACATTGCCTGCACCAATGGCCCTCAAACTTGACATGGAGGCTGGGGGTGACCAGTTAATGACCCCTATTGATTTTTAGGTCATTGCATCAAAGGTCAAGGTCACAGTGACCTTGAATGCCAAAAGCTTGTCCAAGTGATAACTCAACATTGCCTGCACCCATGGCCCTCAAACTTAACATGGAAGTGGAGGGTGACCACTAGATGACCCCTATTGTGAGGTTATCAGGTGAAAGGTCAAAGTCACAGTGACCAACCTTGTCCAAGTGATATCTAAACAATGCCTGGACCTAAGGTCCTCAAACTTGACTTGGAGGTTGGGCCTGACCAGAAGATGACCCCTTTTGATTTTGAACACGAAAAGGTTATCAGTGATAACTCCGCATTGTCTGCACCCATGGCACTAACACTTGACATGGAGGCTGAGGGTGACCAGTAGATGACCCCTATTGATGATGAAGCTATTGGGTCAAAGATCAAGGTCACAGTGACCTTGAACACGAAAAGCTTGTCCAAGTGATTACTCGACATTGCCTGCACCCATGGCCCTCAAACTTGACATGGAGGCTTGGAGTGAACAGTAGATTCTGTATTGATTGTGAGGTCAAAAGTCAAGGTCACTGACCTTGAACGCGAAATTTTGTCCGAGTGATAACTACATTGCATGCACCCATGGCCCAGGGGGGGCATAAAGTTTGACAAACATCTCTTGTAACTACTAGATCTACTACTTCCTGAGTACCAATATTGAAAGATATAACAATAAATTATTATTATATCAAAAAAAACCTTTCCCACATATAGATGCTTTCTGCTGCAGATGAATTTTGAAAACAGTACGACAAAAGAAAAAATTTCTCATAATGTCGTTATGAGCAACTACATCTTTTGCCACGTCCCTTGCCACAATGTTTTCAACTTAATTCAATATTGTTCTTTCATTTAGAAAAAGTCTTGTAATTTCCATGTTGTTGACTGAATTATTTTTTTCAAAGTCTGCTGCAGGTTTGTATTAAGTAGGTAAGTTTTAATTCCGGTATTAATTGATTTTTTTTTGTTCAATGGAATCCCATGTGCAGTCCTAGGGTGATATATAATACTCTGACACTGGAAACTTGTATAAATTCCATCTGTCGGTGAATGACGTCTGTTTTTTCATAAACATTGGTCCAGCTTAAGACCCAAATAGATTTTAATTTATTTTACATACAAGATTGTGCCACTGGATATATCTGTTGCATAGCAGTCAGGCAACGTTGGGGACCTGATGAACCCACGCTGCTCTAATTCAAAAGCACTTGATAAAGGGCTCTAGAGGATGGGAGTATCCCTGCATGTTATACTTTTTTTTTCTACTTTTTTCTGAGTCCTTATGATTATTTAGTAAGTCATTAATAACCCTCTATGAGAACATTCCAACACCATGTTGGTTTTGGATGGAAAACCTTAGAAAATCTTGGCAATAAATAATTTTTACTGACCCTATCCTGAGCTCTGTCGATAACTATCAGATACTGAAACTACTCATAAAAATTCTTTGAGATACATGTAACACAGGCATGTTGTAACGAGCGAAAGGGGATGTGGAATAAATGTATTATGCTGTCAATTTGGATTAATTTGTGTTGTTTATACCTGTTTGATGCAGTCATGCATTTTGGATTTAATTTTCGATTTTGATAATTTGTGCTTTTATCTATTTTGGAAATGTTTAATTATATGATTGCATATTTTGGAAAAAGAAGTTTTGGTTATTTAAATGGTTCTGATAAACGAAGTTAAATGATTTATGTGGAAATTATTATTTAAGTGTCTTTAACTTCAATTAATGATTTTAATTTAAGACTGATTATAATAAGCTTTATTTGTTAGTAAATATTTATTTTTAAACCCCTTCCCTCATATAGACGCTTTCTGACGATACGCAGCAGACAGCTTTTTGAAAACATGGCAACAAAAGAAGAAAATGCTCAGAACAAGCAATTTCTCATTTTTGTTCCCAAATGTTTTCAGGTATCTTCTCAAAGTCGTCTGCTGCAGATTCGTGATATGAGGGAAAGGGTTAAATTCAAGAAAATTAACTTATACAATCATGTTTAAAGAATATTATGCATCTAAAATGATACTATATGCTCAATTTATTGAAAAAGAGAAAAATAACACAGCAGTTTTTTAGGATCTGTAACTTATGCAGTATAAAATGATTATTCTGTTGACAGAACTTAATTAATTTAAAATTCCTTAATGATATCAAGTAGATAAGACTTTATGAATGAATACACAAATCTTGTCTGTGAATCATTTCTTCTATTTTTACTATGAAGTCTATTTCTAGTGCCAACTTGGGATGAAACCTGTGCTGACTAATCATGTGGACTGTTTTGTCTGTTTTCTCTATCAATGGCTAATCACTGAGTTTTTCTGAATACCCTGGAAATTACATGAAGGGCATGAAGCTAATTTCATGCATTATTATCTTACCTAAGACTTTGAAAGTCTTTACCCTTTCCCACAATGAACAAATCTGAAATCATCAAAGGAATATTATTTGAAGATCAAAATGAATGAAAGTATATTTGCTTATCAGAGTTGTAAAGATCCAGGCAAATACTGCAAATGAGGAACTGCTCATTATCAGCAATTTTCTTCAGGCTGCAATTGATCCAAAAGTACTTGTTCCTAAGGAAATACTGAGATGTTGTTGAAATACTGTTGATAGGTCTTTCTAACTAATCAAACTTAATGTAAAGTAGAGGATATTCTGAAACTTTGTTCTGAAGGAAATGGTTTTGGATTAGCGGTCAGTTAAACTCTAAAATTGGGGTTTCATGATAGTGTTCAGAGATCATCAGTGAACCCAATACTGAACAGCTGGCACATTTTACTTCATTGGTGTGAATTTTCTGGCCTGTAAATTACAAAAAGCTTAGAAGTTCTTTATCATAAGAGTACAATCTATTAAAATAACTTGCATGTCAAGTTGAATGAATTTTCGTGGAATTTATTTGTTATTAGCCTTAGGTATGGTGATTCAATGTTTTCTGAAACCTTCTTATCAATTGCTTTGATATTTTTCTAATTCATGCTCACAGCGATTAACATGGCAACAGTCATTTTGGGTAATATGTCTGCTTTTCCTAAGCTTTTCTCAAGTTTTCTCTGCAGTTGCAATGAAAATCATTTGTAGCAGCAAAATGCTTGATACGAAATTAATTAATCTTTAATTTAATTAATGATTGTAATTGATAAGATCTACATAAAATTTAAAAACTGTAAAATTGGAATATTATGATGAAATATCAATGGACCTAGCTTAATTTATTACTAAATGTAAGCACTGGGTATCTATTGTCAGTGTCCATTCAAGACAATAGAACTGTCAGTCTATGAAAATCAGCCATGTTTTAGGAAATCCAACATTTGGGAATTTTGGCACCAGGGAACCCCTAATCTTAACCCTTTCACTCATTTTGACACATTTGTAGCTGATGTTTTCAGGTCTATTAAACCATTTTACTTTCATTTATGATTGAAAGATATTTTCCATACTGTGGTCTACATGTTTTCAAAATAATCTGATGCAGATTTGTTGTATGTGGTAAAGGGTTAAAAGGGTATTTTCTATTCATCATCTTGTTATACTATAATATGTAAAGCATCTGGATATTGGTTTGAAGCCCAAAAAGACTTGCAAGTAATTGAATCTTATCAAAGTGAGCATTTAAATTGTATAACCTGTGTAGGTCTGTTTTCGTATGGGGTGGCTCAAATGAAATACATAAATTAATCTCATTAAAGTCACGCCGAGCCCCGGTAGCGACGCGGGATGTCAATTCAGGGGTTGTGAGTTTGAATCCAGGCTCGTCCAACTTCACCACCTTGGGCTAAGTATATGTGGAAAAGCAGCCAGTTGCTTGGGAAGATTGTTGTGTGGAATACTAATGTGAGAAAACCAGGAAATGCATGAGTATGTGAACTGGCCGCCGTGATATAACTGAGAAATTGTTAAAAACAGCATTAAACCCCAATCAATCAATCAATCTCATTAAAGTCACACTAAAATACTACTGCTGTGCATGTTTTGGATCGGACAACACTTCATAAAAGTTCATCACAAATTGACACTAAAGATGTGCTGGTTTTCCTGTCCAATGAAATTCGTTCTGCTATCAAAATGGTTATTACATGACTGTATACAATTGGAACACTCAGCTATCACCGCTTCTCAACCATATTTATTTATATTGGGTTATCTGCCCTGTTTATACCTACAATATTGTTGGCAAGAAGTTGATTGGCAGACGGCAAAGGTTAATCTGAGACAACCTGTACTAGGCAGTCATCAGATCTATTCTTATATTTACTATTGCAGTGCAGCTCAGGTCTGGTTATAACCCATTCCAACATACTAACAACTTTGCAGCAGATGACTGAAAACATCTTGGCAAAAATCTGTACAAAATCTAGATGGAAATATAGTTATTTTTTAGAGCTGAACACCGTGGCAAAAGGAGAAATTGCTTTTGTCATTTTGTTTTTTAATGTCGTCTGCTTTAGATGCATCGAAATAACCTGCTGATGGAAAAGGCTTAAATTACTGTCTGAGATTGAGTTATAAATATGAATAAACGTCAAATCAAACAAACAGTAAATAATTAAATACAGGTTTTGTGATAATCATTATGTGATAATTAAGAACAATATTTATATCAAACAAAACAGCAAAAAATTAAATACAGGTTTTGTGATAATCATTATGTTATAAATCTTTTAACTGTCTGTGACTGCTGTGAAGCTGAAATCAATAATTGAGTGGGAACCATGAATTCAATAGTATATGGAGTAATCATTGATGGAGAGGATGAAGATCCATACACTACACCTTATGGGTTGGTATTATTTCTTACAAATAGCTTTTCATGCTTCTACGGATAATGATTTTTGAAAACATCGTGGGAAGACGATAAAATTGCTTAACCCTTTCCCTCATACGACAATTCTGCAGCAGACACCTTTGAACGTATTTTGTCAAAACATAGAAAAAACCTAGCTATGACTAAAAGTGGAAAACATTGTGTCAAAAGGAGAAATTGCACGTTTTGTGCAATTTCTTCTTTTGTCACTATGTTTTCAAAAAGCCGTCTGCTGCAGAGGCATCCGAAAGCGTTTATATGAGGGAAAGGGTTAAAGCAAGCAATTTCTTCTTTACCCTTAGCTTTCAACCCTGTATGAAAGTTTTTCTGGCACTTTTTCCGATGTTATATTTTCTTCCTCATTCGTTTTCACAGAAAACGACTAAAACTTATCGTATTACATAAACATGTAGATAATGTTTCAAAGAGCCATGTGCAGTGGATTATTAATAAAAACAACAACAACAAAAACAGTTTCAACAGTGTTATATCCTGGTAAACTATTTTAATTAATGAATTGAATCTTAGTGTTTAAATTTTCACTGTTAGCACCATATTTGTCAGGTCTCTACAAAGTCATGTCAGCAATTACTTAGCCCTTTCCCACATACAACAAGTCTGGACAGACGACTTTGAAATCACAGAGGCAGAACTTTGGAAAATCTATTTAAATGCAAGTTTAATTATTAAAAAGAGTTGAAAACATTATGGCACAATGTTTTCAAAAGTCGTTTGCTGCCGGGGCGCTTGGCTGAGAAAGTGTCTGTATGAGGTACTCTTATTTCTAATAGCAATTTGACATTGACAATTGGATGGTATCAACAACATGATACCCGAGTTATATACATAGTAATTTAGCAAATTCCCACATTCAACAAATCTGCGGCAGAAAATGTTGAAACTTCGGGAAATTTCTATAAATGGTAGGTCGATTTTAACATACCGGGTATTTTAAAGCATTGTGGGCTTGAGGCATGCACATTTAGAAATTTCTCATGATTTTCTAGTCATCTGCTGCAGATTGGTTGAATGAGGAAAAGGGTTAAAATTGATTTTTATGCCCCGGCATACGAAGTATGAGGGGCATATAGTTTTCCGGTCTGTTAGTCCGTCCGTCCGTCCCGCTCAGGTTAAAGTTTTTGGTCAAGTTAGATTTTAGTGAACCTGATGTCCTATCATTATGAAACTTCACACAAATGACAATCAACATATCATTGTTTAAAAAATTGTATCAATTTGAGGTTGGACCAACTGTTCATCCGTCTGTTCGTCTGTCTGTTCGTCCATTCCATTCTCAGGTTAAAGTTTTTGGTCAAGTTAGATTTTAGTGAACCTGATGTCCTATCATTATGAAACTTCACACAAATGACAATCAACATAATATTATCATTGTTTAAAAAATTGTATCAATTTGAGGTTGGACCAACTGTTCGTCCGTCCGTTTTAAAATATAGTTAACAACCGGGGCATCCGTGTTCCATGGACACATTTTCTTGTTTTTTTCTAATTTGATTTTTATTAAAAAAAATGTTAATATAGGAACTTGGAGCAAAGTATTTTAACCGCTTCACACATATAGACTCTTTCTGACGCCTCTGCAGCAGAAGACCTTTGGAAACGTTGTGACAAAAGAAGAAATTGCTCAATTTTCAACTTCTTTCAGTAATATAACTTTAGAATATAGAGATATTGCATACTTTTGTTTGGGTTAAATCAGCAGTAAAATCTTGTTTCCGCATGTATATGATGTTGATGAGGATAAATAAGACTCATTTTGCCAAAATCATAAACAAAATCAGTTTGGTCAGTTTTCAATTTTGTCTGATGTTTCGAGTTACAGTAGAAAATAACTCCATATCATGTAAATTAGTGTTCCATGATTATAGGGTAGGTTTATATAAGGATGATAAATTTTCGGTCAGATTGTGAGAAAATGGTGAATAGTGATATATGGGCAGGCTATTGATTACAAAGGGATTCTGATTCCCTTCATAATCAAAGCGCCGATGGCAAAGTAGTGGCGTCCTTGGAGAAAATCCTGCAAAGTAACAAGCAATATCTCGGTGTAGGCCTTGCGATTTTCAATATATATAGGCATATACGTAACGATAATGATCGATCTCCAACTCAATTTGGCAACACTTTCAGCATTGATTGCTAATTGACGCTAGAACATACAGACGTGCAAATAACTTGTACACTGCATGACATCGAGTCCTTTAAACCTTTGTAAACCAGTCTAATCATCTAGACGCTTTCATATATATTGCAACAACTACAAAATAAAGCGTTTTTAATATTGAGATTTAAGAACAATCGATAACCAGTCTCGTGAGCTATTTATAGAACCTTTTGGAATTTCCATTTTGGCGAGGTGTTTTGAGAGTACTTTGCATGGCAATATTTACATATTTTAACTCTATGTAGATATTATCTCGATAAATCTTAAATCTTTAAAGTATCAATCCGGTACCAAAGTAGCACTGACATGATTATTATTAATCGTGTCTCTGCATCACTAATGGAACTATATATTTGGTGGTTTAACGGATATAGGTTAATTGGTTTGCAGTATTGCATAACAAGTCAACTGACTATGTAAATATTTTTGTTGTTGATGTTTCTGTTAGCATTGTGGCGATTGTCAACCCAATCGCCACAAAAACAAATATTACTCCTTTCCCACTTGTAGGAGCATTTAAATGAATCGGTCTTTGGAAAATGTTTTGCAAAAGGATAAATTGTCCAACATAAAACATGAGCAATTTCTTCAATTGCCACAATGTTTTGCAACACTTTTCAATGGTTATACCTAATTTATAGACTTGCTACATTTTTGCATAGATATTTTCAAAGTCATCTGATGTGGATTTATTGTATGTGAGAACAGGTTAATTGTTTCTCTAGCACATAATATGAGAATATATTGTAAGAAGAAGAACATTTTGTACATAATGATCAATGGATCTTGTTCCCATTGTACATCATGTAAATAATCAAGTTAGATAACTCTATCCTGTATATATAATGCAAATTAAGGCCCTTTTTAAATTCGGCTTATTTAACCAATAATTTGTTATTGTGTCATTGGCAAATATTTGGAAATTCTTCACATATATATGAAAGTATAATTATTCCATAGACTTGAAAATATTTTGTCAAAGGCATCAGAAAGCATCCATATGTGAGTTTGACAACAATCTACACATTAAAATGTTTGAATATTTTTTTTTATTTTTAGCTCACCAGAGCACAAAGTGCTCAAGGTGAGTTATTGTGATCGCCTTTTGAACGGTGTCCGTCAATTGTCGTTTGTCGTCAACATTTGCTTGTTAACACTCTAGAGGCAACATTTTGCATCTAATCATCATGAAAGTTTATCAGAACGTATACATCTCTATCAAATCTAGGCCAAGTTCGAAACTGGGTCATTTGGGGTCACAATCTAGGTCACTAGATCAAATTAAATGAAAATCTTGTTAACATTCTTGCAGCTGCATTTTTGGCTTGATCATGTTGAAACTTTTGTCAGAATGTTTGTCTTAGTGATATCTAGGCTAAGTTCGAATATAGGTCATGTCGGGTTAAAAACTAGGCACTAGGCCAAATGGAAGAACAGTCTTGTTTACACTCTGGAAGCCGCATTTTTGGCTTGAGCATGTTGAAACTTTTCTCAGAATATTTGTCTTGATGATATCTAGGGTAAGTTTGAATATGGGTCAGGTCAGGTCAACTAAGTCACTAGGTCAAATTGTATAACAATCTAGTTAACACTATAGAGATTGCATTTTTGAATTGATCTGCTTGAAATGTTGTCAGAATGTATGTCTTAATGATATTGCAATTGGTGCTGAAAGAGTTTAATTAAGTCTTAAATAGCCCATTCTTAGGTGAGCGATTCCAGGGACTCATGGCCCTCTTTTTTTTTAAGAATCTGGTATTCCTTATCAGCACTTTCAAATCATATTTGGAATTTATCTCTGACAACATGAGATGGAATTAGTTGTATTTTGATTTGAAATATTTTTTATGTTTCTTTGCTGCAGTATAAATTATAAAGACAATTATAATTTCTTCATCTCCATAAATAAAAAAAAAAGTACATTTTCAGATAATGGTATAACCCTTTGCACATGCAAAAACATTTTGGCACAACTGCAGCAGACGACTTTTGAAAATATTTTGGGAAAAGGACAAATTGTTCATTGCACAGTTATGAAATTTATAATACTTTCAGAATTTCCATAATTTTTTCTAGATGTTTTCAAAGATGTCTCCTGCAGATTTATTGTATGGGGGAAATGGTTATTATTACATCCTGGGTTGATACAGTTCATTCCACATGATAAATATTGGTACAGAAGCCAAACAAATACAGTATGATAGTTTTGATGGATGATGATGCTATAGTGGTTACTTTTTCCTATTTATATGTTAGGACAGTTTTTGCACTCATGTCTTTCCGTAACAGTACTGGTGTAAACTGGGGTTTGATACATGGCTCATTTACTGTGATAGATCTTGCTGCAGACCACTACTTTGAAAACATAATAGAATAAGCCATTATCTAGTCAAAATTATGGAAATTTTCTACACAAATGAAAGTTAAGTCATTGAAAAGATATACAAAACATTGAGGCAAAAGGAAAAATTGCTCATGATAAGTACCAAATATTTCAAAAGTTTTCTGCAACACTGGATGTATAAAATTGTGTCAGCTATATATTCTGTTTCACATCTTTTCATATTGCTAGTACCTGAAAATATGTTATGCATTTTAATAACCATTTAACTTCCTCAGCTGTGGCTTTATCTAGTTACCTCAACTGAATTAAATTTAACCCTTTTTAGCTCGACTATTTGAAGAATATGAGAGCTATACTTGTAACTCACCCTGGCGTCGCCTTGGTTGAGGTTTTGCATGCAAGTACTTAAATAATACATGTATTGCATTGGAACTTTCTACAACCCTACCCAACTATCACACCTGTGTAGATTATCATTTTATGCAAGTTATGGCCCTTTTTTACTTAGAAATTCTGTCTATCTGTCCTTCTCTTCACATTTTCCTACAAACAACTTTTTCTCCTAAAATGCTTGGCATGGATCTTTTTTGGGTGGTGCCCTTTCAAAATTGTTCAGAGAAATTAATTCCATGCATAAATCTGGTAGCCGTGGCAACCAAAAGGATATTTGTTTTAAAACTTTGATAATCTTCTTGTCTGAATCCGAAAGGCCTTAAGCTTAGATATTTGGCGTGGAGCATTGTCTAGTGGTCCTCTGCCAAGATTGTTCAATTATGCACGTAGGGTCAAAATTGGTCCTGCCCGAGGGGTCACCTGTTTTACATAGAGATACATAGGGAAAAGCTTTGAAAATATTCTTGGCTGAAACAGAAAGGCCTAGAGCTTAGATATTAGCTATGTAGCATTGTCTAGTGGTCCTCTGCCAAGATTGTTCAAATTATGTGACCATTTAAAGCCTTTGACCGCAGATCACAAGTGAGCGCTTGCACAAGTTTGACTGTATTCTGATTCATTGGAAAACATGGCACATTTTCCTTGTATGTACAATGTAAAAATATTTAAAACTTCAATTTCTGTAAATGATGGTCGACTTGTTCTGTTTTCAATAATATTTCAGTTATATCACAATACACTTATTGATGATCCATGGGTGACTAACCAGTACTAGGCTTGGAAATGACTATTTAATGTAGGCACTCCACCTTTATCGCCACAAGCAGGGATTGATCATTGAAGTTTTGAGAGCCCAATCTCTAATCCCCCACACTGATAGTTTTCTGTTAATCCTTGCAACACATTTTCTGTTTGTGGGAAAGGGTTTAAAAATATTTAAAAATAGTCAATTAGTGACATGCAGCCCTTCAACAATTACATGTATAACGGGTATCTTATCGAAAATCTTCAAAATAGAGAACAATGTTTACATTTTGTGTGAAATTGAAATGGCTTCTTTTCTTTAAATGTTCCTAAATGGAATTGTCACCATTACACTATCTACATGTAGAGAGTGTCTATATACCTCATTATTATGATTTACATTAGTGTATAGACTAGAATATTGGGTTTTTATTCCTTTCCTTCATGTAGAAGCATTTTGATGTATCTGCAGCAGACAACTTTTGAAAATATGATAGCTAAAGAAGAAATTGCTCCTAATGATTAACTTCTCCATTTGCCACAATGTTTTAAGCTATTCAATATTCATACTTTCATGTATAGAACTTTTCCATTATGTTTGCCTAGATGATTTCAAATTTGTCTGGTGAAAATGAATTTTATGTAGGAAGGGTTTGAGATAATTCAAGTTAATAAGGAAGAAGCATATGGTTGAACAAGAATGCAGCTTCTGTTTAACTTCCCCTTAGGGATGAACTATATGTTCTTCTATATCCTCATGTTTTTTAGCTCACCTGAGCACAAAGTATTGGGGTGAGCCATTATTTGATCACACACTGTCTGTTCGCATTTTCCTACAAACGACTTCTCCTCTGAAACCAATGGACCAAGTTCCAAAATAGTTATCCCAAGGTGGTCCCGTTGAAGTTGTTCAAAGAATTCAATTCCATGGAGAACTTTGGTTGCTGCAGCATCAGAAAAGGGGAAAATGCCAAAACTTTTAAAGTATTCTTGTCTAAAATTACAGGCCCAATTTAAAAATTATTTCGCACAAATGTTCCTTGGGTTACTCTCTACCAAGATTATTCAAACTATTCTATCCCGTTCAAAAACATGGCCGCCAGGGGGCGGAGCTTCTTTTCTTTATATGTGTACAGGTGAAAGCTTAAAAAATCTTCTTGTCCAAAAGTAAAGACCTGATTTAAAAATAATTTTGCTCAAAGGTTGCTTGGGTGACCCTCTAGCAAGATGGTTGCCAGGGAGCGGACTTGTTTTCCTTGTATGCATATCATAAGATCATTGCTAACTGCGATTTGTAGTCAGGCGAGCGATTTAGGACCATCATGGTTCTCTTGTATATATAGATTTTTTTACCAATGAATATTTGCCACGGGAATGAGTGATATGAACAAGTGTATCTTTACAAATTTGTTATAAGCAGGTAAAATCACGAGTCATAAAAATTCTCTTATTAAACATTCAATGGTAAATATGTTACATATTGATAAAAGTAGCTGTTTTTATGGCGATTCTATGATGGGATTATGTATCGTTACACAATATATGAGATGTTTTTATCATATCATCCTGGCGACTGATAACATCCCATGAGAAATATTTTTCATCCCAGGATATTTCTATAAATCTTGGCAGTATATATATTTGTGATATAAATAAATCTTATTTGTATAGAACCTCATTCCTGGAAACATTGTGTAAGTCCCAGCCTTTTTAGCTCTCCTGTGCACAAAGTGCTCAAGGTGAGCTATTGTGATCACATTCTGTCCGTCGTCGTGTGTCATCAACAATTCCCTTGTTAACACTCTACAGGCTAAATTTTGTAACCTATCTCCATGAAAGTTTATCAGAACATTCATCTACATCAAATCTTGGACAAGTTCGAAACTGGGCCATATGAGGTCTAATTGAGCAATTACTTCTTTTTGACACAATGTTTTCAATTTTTTTTCAGTAATTATACCTACAATTATAGAGATTATCTATATAATTATGGAGAAGATACTCTGGAGGCCGCAATTTTAATTTGAGCATGTTGAAACTATCAGAAAGTTTGTCTTGATTATAGTAGGTCACTTTCAAATATGGGTCATGTCGGATCAAAAAGTAGGTCAAATTGAATGAAGATCTTGTTAACACTCTAGCTTCAGCTGTTTGAAATGTTGTTAGAATGTTTGTCTTAATAATATCTAGGTCAAGTTCAAATATCCATAATATTGGGTCAGAAACTAGGTCACTAGGCTAAATTGAAGGAAAATCTTGTTAACACTCTGGATGCTGCATTTTTAACTTGTGCATGTTGAAACTTAATCAGAATGTTTGTCTTGATGATATGTAGGTCAAGTTCAAATATGTGTCATGTTGGGTCAAAAAGTAGGTCATGAGATCAAATTGAAGGAAATTTTGTCAGGATGTTTGCCTTAATGATATCTAGGCCAAGTTCGAATATAGGTCATATTGGGTTAAAAACTAGGTCACTAGGCCAAATTTAAGGAAAATAGTGCTGACACTCTGGAGGCCGCATTTTTACTTTGAGCAAGTTGAAACTTTGTCAGAATGTTTGTCTTGATGATATCTAATCCATGTTTGAATATGAGTCATATTAGGTCACGAGGCCAAATGGAGGAAGATCTTATTAACACTCGAAGATTCATTTGAATCTTTGTCAGAATAAGTGTCTTGATGTGTTTTGCATTAGAAATCGCATTGCATAATTCAGGTGAGCGATCTAGGGCCATCATGGCCCTCTTGTTTATTCTTTTCCTTAAAGAGACAACATTTTTGTTTATGCCTCACGGTAAGCAGCAGAAAAATATTGAAAACATTTTGTGAACTGCAGAATTTGCTTAATCCTTTCCCACTTGTAGACGCATTTGAAACCTCTGCAGTTGACGACTTTTTAAAAACAAAATGGCAAAAGGAGAAATTGATCATAACGAGCAAATTCTTCATTAATTTTGCTACAATGTTTTCAACTATTCAATAAATGAACAGTCATTAAAAACATTTTTCATAGTTTTGTAAAGATGTTTTTAAAGTTGTCTGCTGCTGAATTGTTGTATTTGGGTATAAGTAGATCCTACGGTATAAGGGTTAAACAAAATCTTTCTATTGCAAAATCTTTTTATCAAGAATGTTCTTTCACATTTTGAGATGTTTATTTTTTCCATCTTATGTTTTTAAAGTATATATCTAAAACATATCAGGTAAACAGTAAACCTAATATGTGAGTTTCACCCTTCTCATTAAAGACACATTTTGAGGAATCAGCAGATGTCTTTTTAAAAGAATTGTGGCAAAAGGAGAAATAGCTCATGATGACCAATTCTTCTTTTGCCACTATATTTTCAACACTATTTAAAAATCACCCTGGTATTTTAAAAGTTGTCTGCTACAGATTTATTATACATATGAAAGGGTTAAAGTTAAGTTTTAGATAATGAGGATTAAGGATGAGGGTTTCTCAATGAATGTTTGAAAGTTTTGTCTTATCAAGATAATCCTGTTATGTTGGTGATAATGGTAATAAGAAGAGATGAAGAATCTGTCTGCCAATTGACTTCTCTTTTACCTGGGTTCTGTTGTGAAAAGGAAGTGATAACATTTATTTTAGGGTTTTAAAGATATCTTAAAAGTGTTGGCATGAATATTTATAAGCCCTTATAACATGATATGATATATTTGATGACTCTTTTCTGTTTTGAGATGATTCTTGAATAGAGTTGAAAAAATTGTGGCAAAAGGAGAAATTGCTCATTGTAAGCAATTTCTTTTATTGCCGTAATGATTTCAAAAGCTGCATGCCTGCTGCAGATGTGACAAAATGTATCTGTAGGTGAGAAAGGGCTAATTAAGTGAAGCATTTTGATGCATGACTGCAGCAGAAAACGTTGGAAGCTTTTAAATACAGTATTGGTATCGGAGATAATTGCTCATCATGAGCATTTCCTCCTTTCGCCACAATATTTTCAACTCCAATAACTATACTCTATACTTTCGGAGTCTGAGATGTTCCTCTGCAGCAGACGGCTTAATGTAAAAATGTTGACAAAAGAAGACATTGCTCAAAACGTGCAATTTCTCCTTTTGTCACCATGTTTTCAAATCTATTCAATTATTGTACTTTAATTTAAAAGGAGTTTCAAATTTTGTTTGTGTTTGTATTCAAAGTCGTCTGCTACAGATGTGTTGTATACATGTGAAAAAGGGTTAAAAGAGCAGAACAAACTCTGTCAAAATACAGACAGGACATTCCAGACTAGCAATTATACAAATAATGTTCACACACTGTCACAACAAATATTATATACACTATTTATGACGTGACTATTATATACAGTCAAATCTTTGCCAAGTATGATGATTTATTTCCCCAAACTGTGTAACATCAATACATTGGATCATTTCTTGTGACAATCTCCAGTTTCTACAGAATATAGCAACAATTTAACCTTTTCCCACAACTGAAAGAAGAGGGGGGTATATCGCTGTCGGTGGTTGTAAAATCCGTTAACCCTTTCCCTCATATAGATGCTTTCTGACGCCTCTGTAGGAGACAGCTTTTATAAAACATAGTTACAAAAGAAGAAATTGCTCAAAACGAGCAATTTCTCCTTTTGCAACAATGTTTTCCACTTTTAGTCATAGGTTATCCATTCAATTAAAAAGATTTTCTATTTTTTTGACAATATATTCAAAGTTGTCTGCTGCAGAATTGTCGTATGAGGGAAAGGCTTGTCTGATTGATAACTGGATAATGCTTGAACCATGTAAGGGGAGGTGAGATTGCTCTGGATGATGAATTATAAATTTCTCCGCCTCAGAACAGTTTTCAAAAATGCTTATCCATACCAATTTCTCCTTCTACAATGTTTACAAAAGTCATATACTGCATCAGTCATCTGTATCAGGGAAGGAGTTTAATTTTACCCTTTCCCACATACAACAATTCATCAGCAGACGACTTTGAAAACAGTTAACATAAAATATGGATACTCTCTTTGAATGAAAGAATAATTGTTGAATAAAGTTGAAAGCATTTGTAGCATAAGGATAAAATGCGATAATTATGAGCAATTCGTCCTTATGCCACAATGTGTTCAAAAGTTGCCTGCTGCGGTGGCGTCAGAAAGCGCCTGTTTGTTGGAAATGGTTAACAGCTCAATATCTTAATGTATGGGGGTTGACAATGCCCTGTAATAAAAGGGAAGGTAATGAAAGGCTTTAAGCTGAAACAAAACACTATGCTGAATTTCACAGTTTCAGGTAACATGTGAGGTTTACCCTTCTCTTCAATAATCATAGAAATAGAATATAACAGGTAACACCAGGTCTATGCAAACCTTATTATCTAAACTATTGATACAAATGTAAAATGCAGTCTGCTGCATAACTTTTTACTTTTCTCAAGATGTTTTATAATTGAAACCATTCAGCTTCCAGTGTCTGTCTGACTCTCTGACATTATTAACTGATTACAGTTCCTTCAACACGTTTTGTCTTTACTCGGATGTTTTCACTTAAAAAAGAATCTTCGATTATAAAATAAAGTCATGTGGGTTTAACTATTTGAATTGTTTGTTTTTTCAGTGAGGTGCCAATTTGCCAGGCGAGGGCAAATGTAATGATATACGATGATGCCAATAAAAAATGGATACCCAGTGGATCCTCACAGGGTCTATCTAAAGTACAGATCTATCAACACACAGTCAATCATACATTCAGAGTCGTGGGACGAAAACTACAGGATCATGAAGTAAGCATATCCAATTATGACGAGACAATTTTAACCCTCTACTAAAGGTCCAGATAAGGAGGGGTTAACAGCTGTTTTCCCCACAATATCTCTCTTATAATCCAAGAAAATCCTATGTTGTGGGTACTCAACAGAATCGTCTCACTGAGACGATTCTTTTGAGTACCCACAACAAAGGATTTCCCTTATCTAGAGCTCTGCATCTACCACAGACAACAACTCTGAAGCAGACAATTTTGACAATATCTGCATAGAAATATGGAAAATCTCTCTAAATGAAGTATAGAATCATTGAACTGAGCTGAAAACATTGTTGCAAAAGTTGGAATTGCTCATCATGAGAAATTTCTCCTTTTGCCAAATTTTTCATAAGATATTTTGTTGTAAATAATGCATCTAAATTCATCCACATGAATTGTGGGAAAAGTGTTAAACTATGAGCCATAAGATATGAAATCTGACCTTCGTATTTTTTTGAAATTCTTGGAAATTTCAAGTAATGATCAAATGACATACTAGTAAAAGTTGCGTTTTAGTCAATACTGTTTTTGCTATGAAAATAAAAGAGTAAAATATCAGTATTACTTTTACCTTTTCCCATATGCAACAAATCTGCAGCAGATGATTTGAAAACATATAGGCAAAAATATGGAAAATTGCTGAGCAATTTCTCCTTTGGCCACAATGTTTTCAACTTTATTTAACAATTAAGCTATCTTTTATGGAGTTTTTTCAGGTTTTTGTAACTGTTTTCAAAGTCGTCTGCTACAGATGTGTTTTAGATAGGGTTATTTGCTATAAGATCTGGACACTTGTCACATTTTATGTCCCAGCAGAGAAGTTTTCATGAGTATGTGGGAACCCCCATATCACAGTCTATGGCTATATATCTATATCTGGCTATTGATCTCTAGCAACCTTAACCCTTTCCCTCATACAGACGCATCTGAAGCAGACTTTTGATAACAGTGTGATTAATAGAGAAATTGCTCATGATGAGCAGTTTCTTCTTATGTTGCTGTGTTCTCAACACTTTTCAATAACTGAACTTATCATTTGTAAAGAATTTCCAAAGTTTTGCCTAGATGTGTTCAAAGTTTTCTGTTGCAAATATGAAGTTTTTTAAAGTAAAACATATTTTTATTAGAAAATACTTACCAGTCATTTAATACCTGATATATCATCTCTATACACCTTAATTATCCAAAAAAAACGCCCACGCTAGCATATCCCTCACGTATCCGTGACATACACGGCCGCCCGGAAGTACAGGCGCGCACGTGAGCGGGTAGTCACTTTTCATTCACCGTTAAGTATTGGTGACGACGCGGGGTTGGGAGGTGGGACTCTATAAATGACTGGTAAGTATTTTCTAATAAAAATATGTTTTACTTTAAAAAACTTCATTTTTATATCAAAAATACATTACCAGTCATTTAATACCTGATGACTTCGTAGCATAGGACGGGAGGTTCGACCAATACTTACTGTCGTTCCAGGTACGTTGTAGTATATTATTCCATATTTTTTTAAGAACAAACATACTTGATTCCAACGGATGTATAAAGGGAAAGAGGGGGATTGAATACAGGTTCAATCGGTATTCACTTTATTTATGTGTTGGATTATGTAAATTAGCAAACCACTCGCTGTGAAGCCACAAGGGGACCCAGGCAGGACCGACTGCAACTGGTTCTTAGACAGGAACCCTTGTTGACACAGTAGAGTAAGGAGCCATCAGATTCATTGAATCTGATCTGCCCGGTTTCTACAGAGACGATCTGTAGTTAAAGCTAATAAAAAGACGGTTTTATAAGTAAAAAAGTTTAAAGACGTCGATTCAAGAGTTCGTATGGAGCTCTTGTAAGCGACCAAAGGACGCAAGACAAATCCTATTTTGGAGTTAACTCCTACAATTGGGTTTTTTCTAATTCTAACCATCAGTCTGTGAAACTTAATGTAATTCGTTTCTACTGAAAGCAAAGAACTCACTTCCCTGTTAGTGTTCGCCAAGCAATACGAATTTATAATTCTCAGTAAAACTTGAGAAGCGGTAGCCGTCGACAAACGTTCAGAGAGATTGACCTACCTTATTAACATCAATCGGTAAGAACTGTCTATATCTAAGGAAGATGTAACGGTTATGTCGATAGGCAGGCCAGAAGGACGTATAACCACGGTCTCTGGGCCAGAGAAGTGTCCTGTCATCATCTTCCCTATCAGAAGTGAAACCGGAAGTTGACGAACTGGTTCTCAGCCTCATTATGAACTCGGGGAGTAATTATTATTATTCCTTTGCGAATTCTGAACGTCCACTGCCGAATGAGTGGAATATAGTTGTCTATTCTGTATTAGTGAATCGACTCTGTCCGAAGGTACTCGAATTACCGCTAAGTCGGTGAAAAACGTCATACCCACGAACGTGAACCTCTTTGACGGAATTAATTCCGACTTCTGCGTGTTGGGTATTAAACCCAACCGCAGAATGGTCCGCCAGGCTAGGGATAGATCGTGAAATAGAAGTACACGATCCGTCCTGTGGGGAAGCCAATCGTCGAAGTATTGAAGAAGTTGGGGTCCTTTCATACGAAGAAAGGCTCCCATGCCCTGATATCTTCGTAAGCACTCGAGGGGCGGACTTGAGGCCGAAGAGCCCTGAAATTGGAGCACTTCTCCCTCTATCACAAACCGAAGGTATTTCCTCGAGGAGGAAGCGATGGGGATGTGATAAAAAGGCGTGTGTTAGGTCTAGAGAGACCGCCCAGTCGCCTTCCGAATTGCAACTCGGATGGAGCGGGTCGACTCCATTTTGAATTATCGACCGGAATCAATAGATTTAGCGCAGATAAATCTATAACCGGTCTCCACTTGCCGTCTTTCTTCGGAACAAGAAAAAGACGGCTGTAGAAACCCCGAAAATTGGGGTTGAGAACGCTCTCTATGGCATTCTTTTTCAGAAGCGATGAAATCACCTCTGACATGGCCGGATGACGAGACGAAATGTCGATCGGCACGCCTGTCAGAGGAGGGGGGGAAATGAAGGGAATCAGATACCCTTCCTGTATCACAGACTAAATCCAACGATCCTATGTGACACTTTCCCACTCCTCCGTGATAAATGACAGGCGGCCCCCGACTGCAATCTCCGACCTTGGGATTGTCATAGAGAGGAGCGAATCCCTAGGGCTGCGGCTTCGGATTCGTGTTAACTCTAGCAGGCTGCCGATGTTAGTACCCTGATAGGGGCGCTTCGGTTTAGCCGATTTCTGACCCGTGGAAGGGGTTTGTTTAGGCTGAAACGCCTTCACATACCGTTTTGGCTTCTTTCCTGGGTTGGGTTTCTTAGAACTACCCACATTCGCAGAATACGTTGAACGTTTCTGGCCCTGCGCAAAAGCCTTAGCTGCGTTCGCCGAAAGGCGTCGACTGTTCTGAAGCATCAGAAGCTGTCACCGCAGCAATCCTTCCATGAAAGAGTTGTTTCGACTCCAATGGTGCGGCTTTCAGGCTGTCCTTGCTAGCACGTAGCAATGAGTTAGGAGCAACTATAACTGCGTCCCTCCTCATGGACAGTATCTCTGTGATGGTCTGAAGATTCAGTGCCATGAGATGCCTGTTGCCTGTGTCGAAAGCTTCGAGAATTCTGTTAGCCCCTAGGCTAGAGATATTCTCCTCTTTCAACAACAAAGACAGAGCGACTGCGAAATGGTTGTCATGAGATGACACCAATACACCCAGTCTTGCTCTGGCCTCCCACTTCTCTAGTATCTTAAAAGAGACCTGGACAGAAGCGGGTGCAGTTAACCCCAGTGTAGCTGCATCCCCGTCTAAAGCTGGCACTTTGACCGGGAAGAACTCCTTAGACGTAGAATACGCCTTAGAGTTGACCCATTTCCTAGAAATGGGTCCTGGGACCGACCAGCCTGGAGGTATAGCCTCCAGAGACCTGGCCGACTGCAATTGGTCTAACAACCTGCCCAAGTTGTTAGTTTGAGGAAGCAAGTGCACTGGCGAAAAGCTTGTACATTAAGTTCCTCTAGGCTCGAAAGGTTTTGCGACGTGGGGAGCGTCAACCTTAGGGCATGAAGTATTCGGCACCACCCGAAATACTTCGTCAATAGCCTGCTGAAGAGACCAACGCTCTACAGCTGGCTCCTCATCGGAAGTTGACCTATTTCCCTCATTATCGTCAGACGAAGATGTAGGGTTGTAGGTACTCCTCTGAGGTTGTCTACTCGGTATTCCAACCGGTAGATCTATGTCCGACTCAGACAGGGATAAATCAGAAAATCCATGTTCTGCCGAAGATTTTGCGAAGCAGGCCCCCTCTCCGCAGCAGAGGACGGCCATGCAAAAACTTCTGCCGGGGCCGAACTGACCGTATTGTACGGTTTCGACCTCTCTTTCACTGAATGACGCAATGTATTCTGATCCCGAGGTTGCCTATAACCGGACTGCCTATCAAATAGGTGTCCCCCCGAGAGCAGTGAATCCCCATGAGATGGGTAATGCTGATCCCGGTAGGCCGTTGAACCCTGTCTAACACCTAACGGTTCCATAGTATGGACCGGTGGTTGGTATTGAGGAGCAGTGTATTCTCTAGCGACATTCACTGTCCCCTCAGGGGAGGAAAAAGATTTTCCGTAACCCCCCTACCCGATGGAAGACAGAGGAATAATAGAACCCGGTGCGATACCTGGGTTATAATTATTCTGATTCTGTAGTGGAGCAGAGATCGACTGATAATTTGAATCAATACGGTCTATCACTACAGAACCCGTGCCTGGACGCGCCATGTTTACATAGTCGTCTGGCAGTGTAGACGAGGCATTGAAAAATGCCTGACTACTCGGTTGCACTGTGTTTACACAAGACACTGGTGTTTGTGTCGTGTTCACAAGCGTGACCGATTGGCTCGTAGCACCGTAATGAAATGGGCTACTGACCTGATGCGGCATGGCTACATGCGCGCGAGTTTGGCCAGTCGTCGAATCATTTAAGAAAGTCTGACTGCCAGGATGAATCGTTGCTAAATGATCAACCTTTTGCCTGGCTGGGTCCTTGCAATAAGACCTTTGCCCTGTCGCCTCACGGCTAAGTGAGCGACTACCTGGTCTAGTCATGGCAACGTGACTGACTGGCCCGGTCGTGTCCAAAAAGGACTGACTGGTGACAGGTCGAGTCATTGACAAATGACTCCTCTCCGGTTGCCCGGTGACCTGACGTGCCTCGGCATTTGGGTTTTGTTGTGCAGCCCAAACAAAACCCGGTTGACTATGCATAGGCAGGAGTGAAGCTGCACTATACCAAGTCTCCGGAGAACTACGTCCGCCGACGTAGGTAACCGGTACTCTGCAGCTGTCCGAAGACCGCTGTAGCTCGGAGTATGGTGTCGGATTGGTACAATTCCTGCGGTTTCCCGGAAAGCTACCAAATGCATCTCCTTCTTTCGAAGGCCCATCCACGACACCAGGCGACAGATGGTGAGGTTCAGCGGTTGAACGTTCCAGCTGAACATTTCCCCCGCTGTTTCCGTACGGTGTCTGACGTTTCCCGACGGAGCAACTCTCACCCAAAGCTACCATCCCGAGGTTGCCTATAACCGGACTGCCTATCAAATAGGTGTCCCCCCCCGAGAGCAGTGAATCCCCATGAGATGGGTAATGCTGATCCCGGTAGGCCTGTCTAACACCTAACGGTTCCATATTATGGACCGGTGGCTGGTATTGAGGAGCAGCATATTGTCTTGCGACATACACTGTCCCCCCAGGGGAAGAAAAAGATTTTTCGTAACCCCCATACCCGATGGAAGACAGAGGAATAATCGAACCCGGTGCAACACCAGGCTTTAAATTATTCTGATTCTGTAGTGGAGCAGAGATCGATCGATAATTAGCATCAATTCGGTCTATCACCACAGAACCCGTGCCTAGACGCGCCATGTTTACACAGTCGTCTGGCAGTGTAGACGAGGCATTGAAAAATGCCCTACTACTCGGTTGGCCTGTGTTTACATAAGACACTGGTGTTTGTGTCGTATTCACAGGCGTGACCGATTGGCCCGTAGCACCATAACGAAATGGGCTACTGACCTGATGCGGCATGTCTCCATGCGCGCGATTTTGGCTAGTCGTCGAATCAATTAAGATAGTCTGACTGCCAGGATGAATCGGTGCTAAACGATCAACCTTTTGCCTGGCTGGGTCCTTGCAATCGGACCTTTGCCCTGTCGCATCACAGATACGTGAGCGACTACCTGGTCTAGTCATGGCAACGTGACTGACTGGCCCAGTCCAGTCCAACCCGGACTGACTGGTGAAAGGTCGCGTCATTAACGAATGACTCCTCTCCGGTTGCCCGGTGACCTGACGTGCCTCGGTATTTGGGTTTTGTTGCTCAGCCCAACAAAACCCAGGTTGACTATGCATAGGCAGGAGTGAAGCTGCACTATACAAAGTCTCCGGAATACTACGTCCCCCGACGTAAGTAACCGGTACTCTGCAGCTGTCCGAAGACCGCTGTAGCCCAGAGTATGGTGTCGGATTGGTACAACCTGCGGTTTCCCGGAAAGCTACCAAAGGCACTCCTTCTTTCGAAGGCCCAGCCCTGACACCAGGCGACAGATGGTGAGGTTCAGCGGTTAAATGATCCAGCTGAGCATTTTCCCCGCTGTTTCCGTACGGTTTCTGAAGTTTCCCGACGGAGCAACTCTCACCCAAAGCTACCATCCGAATTTCCTCAGCGCGCGGAAAAACGGCTGTGTTGAGCGGAGAAGAAGGCTCAGCATTGCCCTTCGACTCGCTCAACACCGTTGCAGAGTCCGGTTGGGAGAACCCCTCGAACTCTGCCTCACTCGATGAAGATAAAGGCACCCTCTTAGGGGTCTTCTTTATCTTCCTGCTTTTACGAGTCTTACTCCGCACGACCTTTTTCCAAATGGAAATAGGCCATGTCGAGCAGTACTCGCAAGGTGAAGCCTGTGTGCATTTGGTGCACACAACGCAGGTCGGGTGCGAATCCCATAGGTGCACAGCATGACCACATGGGCTCCGCATCCCTTCACCAGTAATTGACATTGACATAATTCAAAAATACTCACCAAACAGTAAATAATCCGTATATAATCCGTTTATAATCCGTTTTAATATATCCACACCACGGTGACACCGGTAGTTTGGACACGTATATTGAAATAAATTTTGTTTCAAATTTTTTTCACAAATATTGAATAGGACAGTCAATAATTCATACAGCAATAGTTAATGTACTATCGCTAACAGGGTAGGGAAAAAGTATTGAAAACAGCAAGACTTCCGCACCCGAAGACGGTAACTGAAATTAGCGGGTGGGGTAATCCACGTGCTTCTCAGCGTATCGTCTGCTACAAAACAATAAATACAGCAATAAAGTAAATAATTTACGGCTGTGACGTTAATGTAGACAAAATATCTTTGGACAATTAAATGATTATAAGGCAGGGCCTTATAAAACAAAAGAGTTAATTGGAAGAAGAAATAATAATATAAATTTTTCTTATCGACTACTCCGGTGAATCCAAAAATGAAAAGTGACTACCCGCTCACGTGCGCGCCTGTACTTCCGGGCGGCCGTGTATGTCACGGATACGTGAGGGATATGCTAGCGTGGGCGTTTTTTTTGGATAATTAAGGTGTATAGAGATGATATATCAGGTATTAAATGACTGGTAATGTATTTTTGATATAAAAACTGATTTGTTGTATGTGGTAAAGGGTTAAACAGAATTCCACTTTTACTACAGGATGATAGTTATAATTCTTTTGCATGATGATGCCTTATACCCTTTTCCCGATTATAGACACGTTTTGACACATCTGCAGCAGATGACTTTTTAAACCTCTGTCGCAAAAGGAGAAATTACCCACAACCAGGAATTTCTCCTTTTATCACAAGGTTTAACACTCGACTTGAAAATTACTTTCATTTATAGAAATATTCCATACTCTTCCTTATATGTTTTCAAAAGTCACATGCAGGATTTATGGAGATTTTCCATGCTTTTTACCAAATGTTTTTAAAGTTTTCAGCATTTGTTGCTTGAGGTAAGGGGTTCCCCAGATTAAATTTTCTGTTGCAGACTGCTATTGAAAAGAAATAGCAGAGCTGTTACTTTTTTCATGCAACTTTTTCCTACAAAATTGTTTTCAATTCAAAACTTTCTAAAACAACAGATCACTTAATAACAGTGGTACCCACTGTAATAACATTAGGAAATGAATTTAGTCACCGAATTTTGTTAAGTATTTCAGATGAAATTGACTGGCTTTAAATACTTTTACAATTTACTTCACATATAAATATTTCAAAGGTTATCTATATGTTCTACCATTTAGCTCTTTCCCACATACACAAAATCTGCATCAGACGAATTTAAAAATGCTTTTGCAAAGACATGATAATTTCTAACGTAGGAGAGTTGAAAACATTGTGGCAAAAGGAGAAATCTCTCCTTATGAGCAACTAATAATTTACCATCCACTAAGGGGTTAACCCTTAACCAAACACAGACTCTTTCTGATGCCTTGGCAGCAGACGACTTTTGAAACATTGTGACAAAAATAGAAGTTGCTCATAATGTTTTGAACTTTATTCAATAATTATTTATAGTGAGTTTATGTATTTATGACTAGATGTTTTCAAAGTCGTCTGCTGCAGATTTATTGTAAGTGGGAATGAGTTGAGTAATGTTTTTGTTTGTCCCCTGTGAAGCAATCCATCACGCATGACAATATGTGGTGTATGTAACTGGATTAACCAACCAGTCAAGTCAGATGATATGGATGCCTTTCTAATGAATTCATTAACATCCTTGTTCCAACAGAAAATATTAACGCCTTCCTTCTCAACGCTTTCTGACGTCTCTGCAGCAGACAGCTTTTAAAAACAATGCAGAAAAATGTTGCTACAATGTTTTCAACTGGATCTAAGAATAAACTTTCATTTATAGAGGTTTTCAGTAGTTTTTCCTAGATCATTTCAAAGTCGTCTGCTGCAGATTTGTTGTATATGGGAAAGGGTTATACCAGAGCTCGGCCATTTAATCATACTTTCCCATGTTAGGGAAAAGTAATTGTGACTAAGTATCATTCGTTTTCCACCAAAGAGCTAAATAATCTTAGCGGGAAATTAGCCAGTTGGCTGGAAGGAACAGTTAGGAAATACATATTAGGTGTATCGGCCTCATGATATAATAGACATATTGTTACTGGCCGCCATGATATAATTGAAATATCATTATTGGCAGCCATGCTATGATTGAAATATTATTATTGGCAGCCATGCTATGATTGAAATATCATTATTGGCAGCCATGCTATGATTGAAATATCATTATTGGCAGCCCATGCTATGATTGAAATATCATAACTGGCTGCCATGATATAATTGAAATATCATTTCTGGCTTCATTATGATATGATTGAAATATCATTTCTGGCCGCCATGATAAAAATTGAAATATCATAACTGGCCACCATGATATGATTGAAATATCATAACTGGCTGCCATGATACAATTGAAATATCATTATTGGCAGATATCATTATTGGCAGCCATGCTATGATTGAAATATCATTACTGGCCACCATGATATAATTGAAATATCATTTCTGGCTTCATTGTGATATGATTGTAATATAATTACTGGCCGCCATGATAAAAATTGAAGTATCATAACTGGCCACCATGATATGATTGAAATATCATAACTGGCTGCCATGATATGATTGAAATATCATAACTGGCTGCCATGATATAATTGAAATATCTTTTCTGGCTTCATTATGATATGATTGAAATATCATTACTGGCCGCCATGATATGATTGAAATATCATAACAGCCATGATATAATTGAAATATCATTTCTGGCATCTTTATGATATAATAGAAATATCATCACTGGCCGCCATGATATTATTGAAATATCATTACTGTCCGCCATGATATGATTGAAATATCATCACTGGCCGCCATGATATGATTGAAATATCATAACTGGCTGCCATGTTATGATTGAAATTCTGTTGGAAGCACCAATCAATCAATCTAAACCCTTTACCTTGTATACAAGGTTTTTACTGGAGCCATTGAGATTTCAAAATTTCTGGAGCTCTGTTTAACTTGCATAGGCATTTTGTCGCCTTATGTAGATTCTGATAAGATGTAGTAGATTTTCATGCAGATCTGAACTACACTGTTCAGAAATTCCACTTTGTACCTTTTGAGTCCTTTTACCATGATAGGCTCAAATAATCAAGAAAAGGAGTCACAAGTTCTCCAGTTTGGTTCATACATTGTACAAGGTTGGTTTAATTGAGTAGATATACATCTATGTGTGATAATAAACAACTGACTTGTTTTCTATACAATGCAAATGTCAAAATTACTTTATTGGCATTTCAAGAGCCTGTGGAATTCCTAATGGGAGAAATGGTTTTAAATGTCTTGAACGGCTTAGAATGCCACTTAATTGCCTTCAATTTTAGCTCAACTTTTCGAAGAATAAGGAGGCTGGTGCACTCACTCCGGCATTGGTGTCTGCTTTGGTTAAAGTTTTCACAAATACTAATATCTTCTATAACATATTTACTTCAAACTTGGCATACATGTACTTGTTTTCTAATGACAATATAGACAACTTCAGCAAGTCGGATAACTTGGTCAACCCTATTTGTACAGTTATGCCCCTTTTTGTCACAAAAACATAACTTAAGCTATTACTTAGCCATTTCTCAATATTTTTTCATCAAACTTTTAAACTATTTTGCTCATGACAACAGGGTTGTGATGCAACCAAATGTTTTGCATCAAGGTCACAATTGACTAAAAGTCAGCAATCATTTTTCCATTTCTTAATATTTCAAATTATATTGCTTTTGACAACATGGTCATCATCTACCCCCTCTACCTCCCCCGTCTACCTGTACCCCCCTAGAACCTAAAACAATATGCATGTCTATACCAAGTCACATAACTGTGGCTTTAATAATTAATATAATAATAGTTATGCTCCTAAATTCATACAAATGTTTAACTTTGCCAATGAAACTTTGTACACATTTTCCTAGGAACAGCTTCGGTGGTGTAGTGGTAGAGCATCCGTCTTGGGTGCGGGAGGTTGCGGGTTGATCCCTGGCCGGGTCATACCAAAGACTTTAAAAATGGTAGTAATGGTTGCACTCCTTGGCGCCCAGTGGAACTGGTAACTTACCCAAGAAAATCTGTGATATAACTGAAAAAATGTTGAAAGCGGCGTAAAACACCAATCAATCAATCAATGTTCCTAGGAACAAGACGCATGTGTATACAAAGTCCCATACCTCTGACTTCAATAATTATTCAGTTATGCTCCTTTTTGGACTTATGCCTCTTATTTTCAAACAAGCATATCTCCTTTTGCCACAATGTTTCCAAAGTCATCTGCTACAAATGCAGGTTAAAAAGAGTTAACAATATGAGAAAAATAAAAAATTATCAAAAGTATTAGTCCTCTGCTATTTAAATATTTATGGTTAAATTTTAACATGAAAAAAATATTATTTTGAAGCGTCCTTTTTCCACAATGTGTTCTGAGCAATTTCTTCTTTTGTCACTATGTTTTCAAAAGGCCGTCTGCTGCAGAGGCGTCAGAAAGCGTCTATATGATGGAAAGGGTTAAAATTTTAGTCATCAACTGCAAAGGTATGCCTTCTTGCCTGTTTTGTGAAATATAAACATTTTAATTCCCTTTTAAATCATAGAATAACTTAAAAACATGTATACTGAAATATGACAGAAATATGTAAAACCAGAAAGATAAGGACTAAATGAGCCTGAAGTCAATGAATCTTACTGCCAGTAATATGTTTGGAAATGTGAGACTTAACATTCATCTAACTTAACCCTTTCCTACATACAAGAAATCTGCAGCAGAGGACTTTGATAACATCCAGGTAATACATGAAATGAAAGTATAATTACTGAAATTTTTTGAAAATATTGTGGCAAAAGGTGAAATTGCCTGTGTCACATTGTTTTCAAAAGTTGTTTGCTGTAGAGGTATCAGAAAGCTTCTGTATTGGGGAACGGATTAATTTATGTTATTGACTGTCCTCTTCATTGAATTTGGGCAGACTCAAAAAGAAATGTTCAGTTTATTGAGAAAAATGTATCCGCATGAAGTGCAGAACATGATGAGAGGACTGAACCCTTTCCCACATGGAGACACATTTTCTTTACCTTTGTGCTTTCAAAGTTGATGCAGATTTATTGTAATTGGGAATGTTGATGATAAAAACCCTTCGTCACTTACATTCGCCACTCATGAAATAACTTCGCCACTTTAAAATAATCTTCGCATTTGGCGAAAGTGGCGAACGACAGCACGGGCCCTGCCAGAGCTCTAGATAAGAAGAATATTGCACATCCAAAAATTGCTATACATGTATAACCCTCAAACCCAATGTTGTGGGTACTCAAAAGAATCATCTCATTGAAGACGATTCTTTTGATTACACACAACATAGGGTTTAGTTGAGTCATAAGAGAGATATTGTTTGGAAGTGACCAGTTCACTCTTCCTTATCTAGTCCTCTAGGAAAGGAGTTCAATAGCATATATACTGGCTGAATTAATGTAACCATTCATGTATTTCTTTAATTTCAGGTTGTTATAAACTGTGCAATTTTGAAAAACCTCAAATATAACCAAGCAACACCCACATTTCACCAATGGCGGGACAACCGACATGTATATGGGCTGAACTTTGCCAATACAACAGACTCAGAGACGTTTGCTAATGCCATGATCACAGCTTTAGAAACATTGAACAGTATGTAGATCTCGGATTAGTTTGATTGGTTGTTTAATTACTAAACTTGTCAGCCTTTTCCAAATAATATGATAATATGGTCACTTTTATCTTATGATAACATTACCCTTTTCACTGACGTAGACAACTTTATGGGTCTTTGAAATTCATAGCCTTTGAAAATGTCATTGTTAAAGAAGGAAAAATTGTTCATAATGAGCAATTTCACGTTCCATCTCAATGTTTTCAATCTGTATGATGCAGTTATAATCGAAAATAGGATAATAAATGATTCTAATTTACGATGAGATCTATATTCTTAATTAAAACACAGATACAGAATCTTTATTTAGCCCTTTCCCACCTGTAAACAGCGTTTAGACACATATTAAAATTATTCACATTGAGCAATTTCTTCTTTAGCCACAATGTTTTAACTCTATCTTTTAATAAAACTGTTATTTTTTATGGTTTGATATGTTTTACTGAGATGTTTTTAAATTTGTTTGCTGCAGACTTTTTGAAGGGGTAGATATCTAATATGAATTTTGTATCAAATAGATTTTCTATTTCTAAATGAGAAAGGGCTGACAGCCACACAAGTCGTGCATTGACTTTCGAGGTTCATGGCTTTCACACCTTTAACTGGTTCATTTATATTGGCGACTTTTCTATTATTCTCATATGTTGTCTTATATTAAAGAGGTATATACATTATGAACAAGCTTATAACAATTAAGATCAAGATCAGACTTTTACATGAAGTATGATAATAATGAGTGATATCTGGGATTTTACTTAATTTTTTTCTTTATCATTAAATAGAAATAGCTATAAACTTAATGTGTTGATTTAAATTTATTTATCATCTTCTTTCAACAGGATTTTATCTGATTACTTGATAAGCCATTTTTTAGCTCGTCCGTTTTTAGAAGAAAAAAATTCAGGGTATTGTGATACCCTTGGCGTCTTTGTTGTCTATGTCATCACAAAACTTTTACATTACCTCATAACTCAAAAACAGTTCAACATTTTAAAATGAAACTTGGTACACATGTTCCTGGGAAAGATACACATTTCTATACCAAGTCACATAACTCTTTAACTTTAATAATTATTCAGTAATGCCCCCATTTCTACTTAAAAAAAATGTAGACGAGCGTTGGCATTCGCTTACAGCGCTCTTGTTTTAGTTTTATAACTAAACTGTTCAGGATACAGTGAGCATTATTTGTAGTGTTTTCTTTTTTAACAATGTTCTCAAAAGTCTGCAGTTACAGAATTGGCCAAAGTTAAGTTTATTAGGATAACAATTAATCTATGGTAACTTGAGATAATTTACAGGCCAATTTCTGTGTCATCACTCATGTATCATTTTAAGACTATAATCATGTAAAGCTTTGCTGATCTTTGTATCATTGGTAAACTTGATTATAATTCAGCAACTTTTTCTTAGACTTCTCTGACTTTGGCTTATTTCATTTACCTGTCAGTTTGAAATTATGTAAACTATCTTATGGCTTTTAAACTCACCTGAGCATGAAGAATAAATGGTGTTTTGTGGCATATCGACAGCTTAGTTCATTAAGAGCTCGCCTGTGCATGAAATTCTCAAGGTGAGCTATTGTTATCTCCCTTTGTCCAGCGTCTGTTGTGCGATGTCCATGCCCCTGTAACAAGTTGGGCAATAAGGATGTAACTTGATAGAAAGCATCCTCTCAATGTCTGCACCAAAATTCCTTCAAATGTTTTGGATCCTTGGCAACCAAAAGAATTAAAAAATTATTTCCCAAGAACCGGTTGGCCAATTTTCAAATAATTTTATAGAAATGATCCTTGGTGAATTGCTCAGATTCCTTCAAGCCATATGGATTGGTTGATGAACATGAATGCCAGAGGGCAGGGCTTTTTACCTAATAAAACAACATGACTATACTCAGTATAGTGAAAACTTATTTCCCTCACCAAATGGTTGACATTTTCAAATAAGTTTGTGGAAATATTGAGACCCTCTATCAGATTCCTTCATGCCATCCATGTTGAATGGTTGAAAAAAATGGCCACCAGGGGCAGGGATGTTTTGTCTTATATTGTTACTGTAAAAAATATTTTCCATAAAAACTGGTTGGCCGAGTTGCATTTTTTTTTTTAGAAATATCCCTTAGGTGACCCACTATCAGATTTCTTCAAGCCATGTTGATTGGACGAAAAATATGGCCATCAGGGGGCGGGCTGTTTTGCCGTATATGTATATATATATATACTTCAAGCCATGTTGGTTGATCGACAAATAAAATGAAGTATTGTTGTTGGCTTGACAATTCACATCGCATAACTCAGATGAGCGATCCAGGACCATGATGACCCTGTTGTTTGCATAAAGAGAAAGAAGTATTGAAAACTCAAAAGGTCCAAAAATCGAATGCAGTGGAAGTAGGATCAACCTTTGGGATCTTCCTGCATACCGGTTCTCAAAGAGAGTACTGGTTATTTATTCAGGAAACAAACATCGACAGTGAACTTTTTTCCCAACATGCATACCTTTTCTGATGCCTTAGAAGCAGAAGATGTTTTCAAAGTCATCTTCTGAAGATTTGTTGTGTGTGGGAAAGGGTCAAAATTAGTTGCAAGAACTTGTATCACAATCAATGTAAAATAAATAAGATGGAACTAAGATTATCTCATGTGACAATGTGCTGTGAAAACAAAGATTACATATTTATAATCTCTGCCTGGTTTGTGGGTATATACTGCTTTATTCTCATTTTGCATGTCTGTCTCTGTGTAAACTTCAGACCAAGGGAGACAACAAGTCCCTCAACCACCTAACCCACCTACAATGGGTCCACCTGCAATGGGTCCACCTGCAATGGGTCCACCTGCAATGGGTCCACCTGCAATGGGCCCACCTGCAATGGGCCCACCTCAGGGTCCACCCATGGGTTATCAGCCACAGAATGGTCCACAATATGGGGAAATGGCCGATACAAGGTATTCAAACAGAACAGTTTATGAAGTTATTTTTTAGAAGAGATTATAGAAATACACTGTATTGAAAGTACTACATTAAAAAAACTCTTTGTTTATTGGAAGTTGCAATCTCTTAATTAGATGTATTTATGAGCAATAAACTTGCATTCAATGTAAACTAATGCATCTGAAAGTTATATCTGACTGAAAGTATAGAAAGCATACAAAGTGTTTTACAAAGAACCTGTAAACTTCTACAGCATATCATCAAGACCTTTTAGTTAATTGGGGTATTATATAACAATTTGTTTCTTTTAACATTTGAAACAAAGCTTGAAATAATTTTAGTTGCATGGTTCTTCTTTTCTTAACCCTTTCCCCCATACGACAATTCTGCAGCAGATGACTTTGAACGTATTTTGTCAAAACATAGAAAATCTCCATAATTGAAAGGATAACCTATGACAAAAAGTGGAAAACATTGTGGCAAAAGGAGAAATTGCACGTTTTGTGCAATTTCTTCTTTTGTCACTATGTTTTCAAAAAAGCTGTCTGCTGCAGAGGCGTCTACATGAGGGAAAGGGTTAATCTAATATCAATTTCACAACTAAGTTTGTTCTATAACGAACCGTTAAGTTCTTCTCATTTCTGTCATGTTTCTACTGTTGCTATGTCTTGACTTTGTTTTCAGAATAACACGCCCAGAACACAAAGGTCATGTTAGATACCCGTCTGGTGGAGGTATGTCTCTTATTAGGAGCCCGGCAACACAAAAACCAACCTTTAGGAGTGTGTGATTACTGAAGACATTGAAAACATCTAGGCACAAATATTGTAAATGTAACTAATTACTGCATTGAGTTGAACACATTGTGGCAAATTAAGAAATGGTTTATCATGAGCAATTTCTATTATGTTACAATGTTTTCAGAACCTGATGTGTTATGGCGAAAAAAAGATAACTAGAGTACTATCTGATCTGATTCGTCTCTTATTTTAAGAATCCCAAAGCTTGGTTTTTGTGTTGTGCATTTTTAACTCATTCCAACGCACAACAAATCTGTAGCAGAATACTTTTAAGTGTGTTGGCAAAAGTCTGGACAATCTCTAAAATTGAAAGCGTATTAAGTGAACTGAGTTGAAAAAAAATAGAAATTTTCTACAATAGTCGTCTGCTGGAGATGCATTAAAACGTATCTACAGTTTGGAAAGGGTTAAATTAATTATTAAAATCTTACTACAAGGATTTTTAATTAGGTTAGTTAGATGGTGTCGTATATAATATTTATATAAGTACTATTTTCATTCAGCATAGTGGTATGGAATTTTACCATTATGAACGTTCACACTTGTTCTAGAGTTATGGTCCTTTATGTGTTTTACTTACGAGTATTTTAAAAGTGACTAGTTTTACATTAAAGAAATCAATTACCAGTTTGATCCTAACAAAAGTAAAAAAAAATTTGAAGGAACAAAAAGAAGCGTTTATGGCAAATATGATTGACCTTTTCCTATGATGAAAATGTGCTGCAGCAGCTCTATGCGCTTTCAACTGTGGCACAATTCTGATATTTGTGAGAAATTTAACCCTTCCCCACATACCAATATTTTCTGACACCTTTGCAGCAGAAAAATTTTGCAAAAATTGTGGCGAAAGGAAAAAGTGCTCATTATTAGCAATTTCTCCCTATGTCACAATGTTTCAACTCTCTTCAATCATCATTTACAGAGGTTTTTCAATATTTCCCCGCCCCTGCAGATGTTTCTGAAATAGTCTGCCGATGAATTGTTGTATTGTTGGTAAGGAAAGTATTAAAACATGATTAATATTGAAATTTTTAAGCATTTTTTCCCCGTACATACAGTGCAGAAGGTTCTCTGTAATGGTAGTACACAATTTTGTGGAGAATAATTAAGATAGATTAATTAAAATCAATGAAACTACACACATGGCTGTCAACTAATGATAGGGTAGTGAAACATTGTAAATTTTACGGTACGTTCAGAGAGATTTCTCTCCGTGGTGTAAGCTTGGCTTTTAAAGTTGAAATATCTCTAGAATGAGGAAAATCAAATTTAGATTTCTTGGAAGAGAAAAACTATTGGCTGTAGAAAGGTGGTTAAACGCTTCTTTTGACCAAACAGGTAGGGTTAGTTAATGATTAATATTACATGTTGTATTATTTGTGTACCTGATTTGGAATTTTTGTATAACAGAAATACAACATCTGGAAACGTGTGCATCTTAATTTGATACCAAGTTTATAACATTGTTGGAAAAGTTTGATGAATTTCTCTTTTTCTCCTAAAAGTTACATTTGTCTGATACAGGGGCAGACCAGAATGTTGGAAAGATATACACATGCAATTGATTACTGTTATGAAAACCAGTTAACCCTTTCCCACTTACAGACGCATTTTGACGCAATAGCAGCAGACGACTTTTGAAAACTTTGTGGCCAAAGATGAAATTGCTAATGATGAGCAATTCAACATTTTCAACTTTATTTAACAATTTAGCTATCTTTTATGGGACTTTTCAGGTGTTTGTCATTGTGTTTTCAAAGTTGTCTCCTGCAGATTTTTAGCTTACCAGAGCACGAAGTGCTCAAGGTGAGTTTTTGTGATTGCCTTTTGTCCGTCGTTTGTCGTCAACATTTGCTTCTTAACACTCTAGAGGCAACATTTTACATCCAATCTTCATGAAAGTTTATCAGAACATATATCTCCATCTAGGCCAAGTTCGAAGCTGGGTCATATTGTGTCAAATACTAGGTCACTAGATCAAATTAAATGAAAATCTTGTTAACACTCTGGAAACCACATTTTAAACTTGAGCATGTTGAAACTTTGTAAGAAAGTTTGTCTTAATGATATCTAGGCCAAGTTTGAATATGGGTCATGTCTGGTCAAAAACTAGGTGACTAGGCCAAATTTAAGGAAAATCTGGTTAACACTCTGGAAGCCACATTTTAAACTTGAGCATGTTGAAACTTTGTCAGAAAGTTTGTCTTGATGATATAAAGGCCAAGTTCGAATATAGGTCATGTCTGGTCAAAAACTAGGTCACTAGGCCAAATTTAAGGAAAATCTGGTTAACACTCTTGAAGCCACATTTTAAACTTGAGCATGTTGAAACTTTTTCAGATTATTTGTATTGATGATATCTAGGGCAAGTTCGAATATGGGTCTTATCAAGTCAAAAACTAGGTCACTAAACCAAATTGAAGAATACTCTTGTTAACACTCTGGAAGCCTCAGTTTTTGCTTGAGCATGTTGAAACTTTGTTAGATTAGTTGTTATGATGGTATCTAGGCCAAGTTCGAATAAGGGTCATGTCTGGTCAAAAACTAGGTCACTAGGCCAAATTTCCACATTTTTAGCTTGAGCATTTTGAAACTTTGTCAGATTATTTAATTGTCTTGATGATATCTAGGCCAAGTTTGAATATGGGTCATATCAAGTCAAAAACTAGGTCACTAAACCAAATTGAAGAATAATCTTGTTAACACTCTGGAAGCCTCAGTTTTTGCTTGAGCATGTTGAAACTGAATATTCAGAATATTTGTCTTGATGATATCTAGTCTAAGTTCGAATATGGACCAGGTCAGGTCAGGCCAAAAAGTAGGTCACTCTAGGCCAAATTGTAGAACAATCTAGTTAACACTATAGAGATTGCATTTTTAACTTGAGCAGGTCAGAAAGTTTGTCTTGATGATATCTAGGCTAAGTTCGAATATATGGGTCAGGTCAGGTCAAAAACTTTGTCACTTGGCCAATTTATAGAACAATCTAGTTAACACTATAGAGATCGCATTTTTAACTTGAGCAGCTTGAAATTTTGTCAGAAAGTTTTTCTTGTTGATATTGACATTGGCGCTGAAAGAGTAAAAGTCTTAAATAGCCCACTCTCAGGTGAGTGATCCAATCTCATGGCCCTCTTGTTTTGTATGTGGGAAAGGGTTAAACTAATTACCTGATATGACTATTTATCTATGAAATATTTTGAGAAAAAACATTTCAATATTTATAATTTTGTGGCAAAAACCAAATTTTATTTGAAAAAGGAGAAATTCCTGAAATGAATTGCAAATCTGCTGAAATAATTGATATGATAGGCATTGCGATCATTGAATGTTGATATTTTTGGTTTCAATCTGTTTATCTGATGCAGACGACATTTGACATTTAAAAAACATTGTTTTAAAATAGAAATTGTGCATGATGAGATATCTCTTCAATCCCTCAAATGCTTTCAATTCTGTATTGAAACTGTACCTTTACCTCTTTAACCCTTACCCACTTGCAGACACATTTTGACACAATGGCAGCAGACGACTTTTGAAAAACTTGTCGCCAAAGGTTGAATTGCTCATGATGAGCAATTTCTCCTTTAGCCACAATGTTTTCAACTTTATTTAACAATTAAGCTATCTTTTATGGAGATTTTTCAGGTTTTTGTCACTTTGTTTTCAAAGTCGTCTGCTGCAGATTTGTTGTATGTGGGAAAGGGTTAAGCATCATCTGCTTTGTAATAATTCTGAAATCATCATTCGTCAGTGATTGACTTTTTAGATCACCAGAGCCGAAGGCTCAGGTGAGCTATTCCTATCACTTTTTGTCCGTCGTCCGTCCGGCGTTAACTTTTAGCTTTAAACATCATCTTCTCCCAAACTCCAAGGACAATTTCCGTGAAACATCACAGGACTGTTCCTCTGGTTGGCCTCTTTCAAAGTTGTTCAAAGATTTAAATTCCATTGAGAACTTTGGTTGCTGCGGCATCAGAAAGGGGGCAAAAGGTCCAAACTTTAAAAATCTTCTCCTCCGAATCTGCCTGTCAGATTCAAATATAATTTGGTAGAAATGTTCATTGGGTGACCCTCTATAAAAATTGTTCAAGCCATACTGATTGGTCGAAAAACATGGCAGTTAGGCGGCATCAAAAAAGGGGCAAAATGACAAAATTTGAAAATTCCATTTTTATGCAAATGCTTGTCTGATTTAAAGAAAATATAATATGAATCTTACTGTAATGATCCTCTTTTTAATTTGCTTAAGCCGTTTTGATTGGTTACACAATCATAGCAACCAGGCGTCATCACAAAAGGGGTAAATTGAACTTTTAGCTACAAATGACAACCATCTCCTACCATTCCAATAGACCAATTACCACAAAACATTACAGGAATGTTCCTTTGGTGGTCCTCTTTCAAAATTGTTCAAAGATTAAAATTCCAATGAGAACTTTGGTTGCTGCGGCATCAGAAAGGGGATAAAATGTCCAAACTTTAAAAATCTTCTCCTCCGAATCTGCCTGTCAGATTCAAATATAATTTGGTAGAAATGTTCCTTGGGTGACCCTCTATAAAAATTGTTCAAGCCATACTGATTGGTCGAAAAACATGGCAGTCAGGCGGCATCAGAAAAGGGGCAAAATGACAAAATTTGAAAATTCCATTTTTATGAAAGTGTGTCTGATTTTAAGAAAATATAATACGAATCTTACTGTAATGATCCTCTTTTTAATTTGTTTAAGCCGTTTTGATTGGTTACACAATCATATCAACCAGGCGTCATCACAAAAAGGGTAAATTGAACTTTTAGCTACAAATGACAACCAACTCCTACCATTCCAATAGACCAATTTCCACAAAACATCACAAGAATGTTCCTTTGGTGGTCCTCTTTCAAAATTGTTCAATGATTTAAATTCCATTGAGAACTTTGGTTGCTGCGGCATCAGAAAGTGAGAAAAATACCCAAATTTTAAAATCCTTTTCCTACATAATCTACTTGTGCGATTGCAAGATAATTTGGTAGAAATGTTTCTTAAGTGACCCTCTAAATAAACTGTTGAAGCCATATTGATTTCGTTGAAAAACAGGGCAGCAAGGCGGCATCAGGAAAGGTGCAAAATGACAAAAACTTTATAATTCCATTCTTATTAAAGTTCTTGTTAGATTTCAAGATATAAATGGCCTTTACTGATAAGCTGTTTCTTGAGAAGTGTCCACTCCTTTCAGTTTCATTTGCACTCCCTGATAAAAATTTCCAGATATTTGCAGTTAAATATTTGCTACTAATTTACTATCAATTAGGTGATCGATTTAGGGCCATCTTGGCCCTCTTGTTATAATGACAAGTTTATATTTAGGTTAAACCTTAACATAGATTACAAAATAATTTGTGTTCTAGTCATTTTGGTTGATCAAAACATGGAAAGTTTCCTTACTTGTTAACCCTTTCCCAGCTGCAGACACATTTTGACTCATCTTCAGCAGACGACTTTTGAAAACACTGACAAAAGGAAAAATTGCTAATTTTGCCACAATGTTTTCAACACTATCCAATAATGATATTTTCATGTTGAGAGATGTTTCATACTTTTACCCAGATGTGTTCAAAGTTGTCTGATGCAGGTTTGATTTATGTGGGATAGTGTTCAACAGATGTACACAGAATAGAGATACAGGAACATCATGATTCTTTGTTCAATGCGGTTTGCTGCATAGATCAGCTGAAGTCTTGAGGATTCAGGATAATAGCTTGATTATTTATACCAGACAGACAGACTATTTCCAGAATGACAACATTTATACTTATTTACCCTTTCCTGATACAATTGGAGGCTTTTTAGCACACACTTTCGAAAACCAAATAATAAATCTACTTTTTAGATCACCTGAACTAAGACTCGAGGTGATCTCTCTCTGTCTGTCTTCTGTCATTAACTTTTAGCATTAACGACATCTCCACCTAAGTCATTGGACGAATATCAACCCTATTCAGTGGAATTTTCCTTTGGTGGTCCTCTTTCAAAAATGTTCAAAAATGTAAATTTAATGGAAAACTTTGGATGCTGCGATATCAGAAAGGGGGGGAAATGTCCAATCTTTAACCCTTTCCCTCATATAGATGATTTCTGACGCCTCTGCAGCAGAAGGCTTTTTGAAAACATAGTGACAAAAGAAGAAATTGCTCAAAACGAGCAATTTCTCCTTTTGCCACAATGTTTTCCACTTTTATTCATAGGTTATCCATTCAATTATAGAAGGAATCCGCTGTGGTTGAGTGGTTAGCGTAGGGGATTTCGAAACCGGGTGTCCCGGATTCGATCCCCAGTCGCGGCACTACGGTCATGGTGGAGTGCCCTTGGGCAAGGCACATTTTCTAGCCTAGTACTGGTTTGTTTACCCAGGGATCATGAATAATTAAATTTAATTGCGCGCTAAATGACCTTAGCTGTCGATGCACCATAAAACAATATACATTCATTCATTCATTCAATTATAGGGATTTTCTACTTTTTGACAAAATATGTTCAAAGTTGTCTGCTGCAGAATTGTTGTATGAGGGCAAGAGTTAAACATTGTCCTTTGAATCAGCTTGTTTAAATGTCTGATTTTAAGTTATTTGCTTAGAAATGTTCCTTCAGTGACCCTGTACATAAATTTTTTCAAGCAGCATCAGAAAAGGGATAAAATTAATTTTTAACTTCAAATTACATCTCTTAATCCACTGGACCAATCTCAACCAAACTTCACAGGAATGTTCCTTTGGTGGTCCTCTTTCGAATTGTTCCCAAGATTTAATGCTATACTATCCCTCAGGTAATCGATACAGGACCATCTTGGGCGTCTTGTTCCTAATTTCTATCTCTTGCAAGACTGTGCTTTTAACTACATTTTCCTTCAGAAACACAGTATATTATATAATATCAATCATGTATTTTCAGGTGGTCAGGTAGATGGTCCTAGACCGGCCCCTCCACCACAACCACAGGCACCAGCTGCCCCTCCAGCTCCACCAGCTCCTCCTGCAGCCCCTGCACCCCCTGCAGCCCCGCTTGCACCCCCAGCCCCTCCTGCCCCACCTGCTCCCCCTGCAGCTCCCCCTGCCCCTGCTCCTCCCGCAGCCCCACCAGCACCCCCAGCCCCAGGAATTGGTGGTCCACCCCCTGTCCCTGGCGGTGGTCCACCTCCTGCCCCTCCTCCGCCACCTGTATCATCAGTAGGGGATGCTGATTCATCTGGAGGCTCAGCCGGAGGAGGAGGAGGATTAGCAGCCGCGATACAAGCTACAAAATTAAAGAAAACCAAAAAGGAAGTAAGTTAATATTTACATAATGACTTCTATATTTGTTATGGCTGTATATTCACATTAGTTTCACAGGATGGGAATATAGATTTACCCTTCTTTCGTTCTGTTCATCTCTTCATTTGTATTAAACCTTATGCAATAATTCGTAAAGAGTTTGATTAACCCTCCCTTTCTCACATTAAAGCATATCTGCAGCAGATGACTTTTGAAAACATTGTGACAAAATGAGAAATTACTTATATTGTAAATGTTCAACTTTATACAATAATCACTCTTTTATTAAGAGAGATTTTTGACATTCATAACTGGATGCTTTTAACAAGTTTATGTTTTAATATTTAAGCTGAATCACTCCGAGTTCCATTTGTGACATACATGTATTTTTCTTTCTTTTCCAGCCAACAGAAAGTAAACCCCCCTCAGGAGGAGGCGGTAATCACATGAGTGAGTTGGCCATGAAAATTGCTAGACGAGCTGCTATAAGTCTAAATAATGAGGTAGACAAATAGTTTGTGTTATGATTTCTAGCTTGACTATTCAGAGATTATGAGAGCTATTCTATTCACCCTGTCGTCGGCTTCGGTGTCAGCGTCACACCTTGGTTAAGGTTTTTTCATGCAAGAACATATATTTCCCCATAGCTCAGTAACTACTATTGCATTAAAACTTTCTACAATGCTTCCCAACTATCACACCTATGTAAATAATCAGATTGAAAACTCTATCGTGCATTTAATACAAGTTATGACCCTTTTTTGACTTAAGAAATTTGGTTTAAGTTTTGTGTGCATCTACATTTAGAATAAAGATCTCTGTAACTACTTGATGCATTGCATTAAAACATTATGACTCAGTCAGTTTTAACAGTTTCGTTCAGCTCAAAGTTAAAGTTTCTTCTTTAGCTTGACTATTCAAAGTAAAATGAGGACTTTACTACTCTTGTCCGGTTAATGTTTTAGGGCAAGCTGGCATTTACATTTATAACTCCAATACCTTTCATTCAAATCACTTCATGCTTCACACATTTGTTAAGGACCATCACACAATTAGGTTAGATAACTCCATTATATCTTAAATATGGAGTTATGGCCCTTCATTGACTTATACATGTATAATGAAATAATGCTTTATGTGAATAAGCAGCATATAGTCGAATGCGCTGTCTCCGACAGCTCTTGTTACTTGTTTTAAGTATTGACGATAATGAAAATTTTATTGCATAATCAGGCCTCCGGCCTATACACAAGATGTAACAAATACATATCAATGTAATGCAATGACAGGTTATACCGCACAATAGACAACATGTTCAAATAGCATTATTAGAAAAAGTAGTCTTGTTATTTCTCAACGATGTTAGTATTTGTTCATACATATTTGAAGGAAAGAACAACAACAAACATACCAACATCAACAACCAAAACTACTGTGCCTTTAAGAAACTTGCATCTTATGTCAAATGCATAGTATGCATAGTATAAATACATAGCGATGTTTCGGACAACAGTACTATTAGATGAAGCCATAAGGTAACAAAACTTCTCGTAGCTTGCATTAGCTTGCATTAGTAACATACAATGTATTTATATATTATACACACATTTCATTCTACAGTGGACACTTCAGCACAAAATGAAATTCATTTTCAATATCATTTTCACAGTATGCACAAATTCTATCTTCTTAAGAAGCATTTAGGTCACAATACACCAAATAAATTCCTTCTTTGTTTCCATGTACATCAACCAGCTTCAACCCTCGTTTGTCCCACTTTCTAAGCGTTTCCCAGGTAGAACACCATATATCATTGAAAAGAGATACCTCTTACCTTTAAATAATCCATAGAAAATGGGGCGTCATGCATTATGCAAGAAAGAACTTGCTCTGTGAAGATGGGGACCGTCCTTTTTACCACAATCCAGCTAGGCTGTAACTTGGTTTCCACATCCTCTGCTTTCACTTTCACTTTCACTTTCACACAAGGTCAAAATACCTAAAATGATCAAATCAAACAGTTCCAGTTCATCCTCTACATATTTACAAAGAATTTACACCCATTGTCACATATCCAATGCAGTCTGGGCCAGATGTACAACCATTTCTAGACAAATAAAGGTTTTTTTAGGGACTACTGTACTGTAGATCAACCTGACCCACGGATGTATTTAGCGTTATTTGACCTATAGTACCTTCCCTTTTCTATCATCAAATCTTGACTGGAAAATCTAAATGAAGCCATGCATTTTCTAAATTTACCTATATCAATTATATTCAAGTAAGGTTCCTTGCCAAAATCTATTTTAAAATCTGTGTATGTACATAGTTTTCTGTTTTCTACACAATCGGATTGTTAATTCTGCATGTATTGATCTTTAAGTCTTGGGTATAATTTAATATAAATAGTTTATAATTTTGAACATTTGTGTGCCTCCCATATATACCCAACTCTATACAAATGCGTCCTTACCTCAGATACCCAATTTCTATAACCTACCGTGTCATAATATTTCAACATTTGATAGCATAATTTAGGAAGTCTAATTCGAGGCAACTTTATTAATCTAAGCCAAAAATTTATACATCTTTTGGAAGCATCGATATACATGTATATTGGAAATCTGCCAAGACCACCCATTAATGCCTTGTTGCAAGTCGAATCACTAATATTTAACAATCTCTTAAAAGCACTTATCTGAATATTTTCGATACTTTGAATTTGCTGTTGGCCCCAAATCTCGGAACTTTAAAGCAATATAGGGCAAACTTTTGAGTCAAAAACTTTAAAGAATATTTTGATTGGCAGGTACGATAGCTCAGAAAATGATGAAAACAGGTGCGCTAGAGCTCGTTTAGCCTCAGCCATTTTATGAAGTGACAGTCTATTTGTGAAATAAACCCTCACATACGTAAAACCATTCACCACAATTAGAGGTCTGCCCCTGTATGTCCACTTTTCTTTTCTTGCATGCAACTACATTAAAGTTCCATATTTTAGTAATTACTTGATGAATTGCATTCTAACTTTATACAATCCTTCCAAACCATCACACCAATGTAAAAAATCAAGTACAATAACTCTAGCCAGCATATATTGCAAATTATGGCCCTTTTTTTACTTAGAAATTTGGTCAAATATTTGCATGCAACTAAATTAAGTCATATCTCAGTTACTACTTGAAGCGTTGTATTGAAACTTCATACAGCCCCTCAAAACCATCACACCTATATACACTATCTAGTAAGATAACTCTATCTTGCATAAAATGACAATTATGGCCCCATTTGCTAAGAAATTCTGGTTAAAGTTTTGCGTGCAACTACATTCAGAGTCCATATCTTAGTAACTGCTTGATGCATTGCATCGAAACAACCCTTCCTAACCATCACACCTATGTAAATAATCAAGTTAGATAACTATCTTGCATAGAATGTAGATAACTATCTTGCATAGAATGCAAATAATCCCCCTTTAAGAAATTTCGATTATGTTTTGCATGCAACTACATTAGAGTCTATATCTCAGTAACTAATAAGCCTTTGAATAGTCCAGAGCGCTGTCTAACGGACAGCTCTTGTTCTTATATAGACAATTTTTATCCTTTCATATATATTTTTTTCTACGTTTTTATTTGTTTGGAACAAACAAATTTAGAGATAGCTGCAATTCTGAAGCCATACGTCTTATGGATAATTCTCTAAATTTCATACGCGTGAAAGTAGTACTCAATACTTGCTCTTACTTTTCAAATGTATCACGATATTTGAAATAATGATATATTTATATCGTCTTTGTTTTCTTATGTGGTTCTTATATTCAAAGAGAATTTGGAAATAAAATGAAACATTGTATTTTAAAACATGAACGCGGAGAGATTTATAAATCTCAATGAGTGAACTGCTACAGGGAGAACTATTTCCGATTTAAGCTCCAGATACGGTATTTGAATTTTCAATCACGCATTGAAAATGTAGATAAAAACAGAATTGAAAATATTTTCTTTGTGCCTTGTCGGCCATATAAATATAGTATAAAGAATTAAAAAAGCAAATATGTGCGTCATAAAATGCATTTAAAATGAGAGTAACACATTTGTAGAGAAATCGTGATCGTCGAATTATATTTATAAATACAACGGTATGGGGGGAGGGTCTAAAGTGCGGACAAATACATTAAAGAGGGAAAATGCGGACAAATGCAATATAGAGGGAAAATGCGGGCGCTATAGAATATAGAGCAAATCTGCCGACGCTATGATTTGTTGTAAAAAATGTTTAATTAAAGATTACAAGTGTATAATTTGTTACATATGATCATATCCGGGGTTTTCTTTGTAAATATATAATGTGTTTGATTGCTTTTATCAGTGATATAGATTAAACCAAAAATCGAGATCATGCTGAAATGGAATCTCTTTGTAAAGTGTTTTAACGACTTTCCTCTTTATATCATATCTATAGATATCAATAACGAGAATTGATGGATTGATTTTCCGACTAGTAAATGTCTTTTGACGCATCTGCAGCGGACGAAAACATTGCAAGAATAGAATAGGTTGCTAGTAACTAGCCATAGGTTTTGCTTCAATTATATCCTCTCCATTACAATGGGTTCTAGTTATTGTTTGGCCTCTTCATTTTCTACTTCGTAACTTTCAACATTTTTCCATGTGCCATACTACGAGGCAAATGATCCATGCAACATTCTATTATGTAGGGTACTTGGAAGGGGCAGAACAATTTAAATAACAAATAAACAATAAGTATATATATATATATACAACACTTTTAATCTTAATTTGTTTCTAGTAATTATATATATATACAACAATAATACTAATCTGTAACAAATAAGTTAAATGTTTTTTTCTTGCTGTGTAAACAGTAAAAAGCAACATGTATTGAAAACATTGTGGGAAAAGGAGAATTTGCTTATTTAAACAATTTCATAATTCCCTTAACCTTTCTTTACCGTCGTATAAACCAAATTTGTATTTGAAGGCTGTTATAAGTAAAAAACTTAAATGTTGCCAATTTAATCACATATCTTATCATTATAATAGCCAAATAATTAACAAAAGTTACAATTAAAGTCCGCATCTGTTGTCGAAATATCCACAGGTGCATTAACCCAAGATTTGTGAAACCAATTTGTGCATATATCACATTGTACCATGACGGTATCGACACATCCCGGCAAGTTACAAATACATAAATGTATATGATAGGTTTATTGGGAAAAGGGGTTACATTTATAATTTGTTTGGAATGACACTCGTACACAATGGTAATTAACAGTGTATGGTCACGCATCCTTAATTGATTTGGCAAGCTTAAACACCCTTTAAAGGAAACAGCGGCCAGCTTACATGTAGGTGTATACTGTAGAGTAAAATGCGGACGGCACAGGTATTGGTTTTCTCTGGAGCATTTAATCCTTTTATAATGCAAATGAATTCAAAAGCCTCTGAAGTCTGAAGCATGTTTCTTTTAAAGTGCTCATATAAATATTAGTACTGCCTTTTTCCACAATATTTTCTACATGATTTCAATTACTCTTTCATTTGGATAGATGTTTCTTTTTTAGCTCACCTGAGCACGAAGTGCTGAAAGTTAGTTATTGTGATCTCCTTTTGTCCGACGTCTGTCGTCCGTCAACATCTTCTCCTCAGTAACAAGTGGGTCAATTGGGATAAAACTTCACAGAAAACATCCTCTCATTGACCTCACCAGAATTCCTTCAAATGTTTGTGATTCATGCAGAATTATGGTTTTCATGGCAACGAAAATAAAATAACTTTAAAATTCTTCTTCTACCAAACTGGTTGGCAGATTTTCAAATTATTTTAAAGAAGTGTTCCTTGGCCGCCAGGGAGCGGGGCTTTTTTGCCTTATATGGCTATAGTGTAAACTCAAAAAAATCTTCTCCTCCAAAAGTGTCAGGCCGATTTTCAAATAATTTTGTAGAAATGTTCCTCGGGTGACCCTCTATCAGATTCCTTCCAGCCAAGTTGATTGGTCGAAAAACATGGCCGCCAGCGGGCGGGGATTTTTTGCTTAATATGGCTATAGTAGAAACTTGAAAAATCTTCTCCTCCAAAAGTGTTTGGCTAATTTTCAATTCTTTTTGTAGAAATGTTCATTGGGAGACCATCTATCAGATTCCTCCAAGCCATGTTGATTGGTCGAAAAACATGGCCGCCAGGGGGCAGGGCTATTTGGCCTTATATGGCTATAGTGAAAACTTGAAAAATCTCTTGTTAAGCAGGAAGCTTTTGAGTAAGATTTTAGAAAACCCTTGGTCAATTGTGATTTTTTTTGTAACAGAAATTGGTAAATACTTAAATGAGTGAGTGGGGGCCATAATGGTTATCCATTTGTTTTACATGTCTTTTGAAACTTGGAAATTAAATATAATATTCACATGTATGTGTCATGATTTATTTTTATAGACAACTAAAATGGCATTTAATTTTAACGGATGCGTCATTTATTATTTTACCCGAAGTTGTAATATTTATAAACAATGCATAGTTTATAAATCACACATCTATGCAAAGGCAAATGTTTGAACAGTTTTATGTACCCAAACAAATGCAGTGCCTTCAGCGCTTTGATTCATATATGAATGAATGAATGAATGTATATTGTTTTATGGCGCATCGACAGCTAAGGTCATTTAGCGCGCAATTAAATTTAATTATTCATGATCCCTGGGTAAACAAACCAGTACTAGGCTAGAAAATGTGCCTTGCCCAAGGGCACTCCACCATGACCGTAGTGCCGCGACTGGGGATCGAACCCGGGACACCCGGTTTCGAAATCCCCGAAGCTAACCACTCGACCACAGCGGATTCCCTTGATTCATATATGAAAGTTCATTTGTCCACATTTTCAAGTAATATCTGTGGATGTGTTTAATTTTAACCCTAACCATACAAAATAAGTCATGGCAGACTACTTTACAAAATATCCACAAATGAATGTACATGTATAATTATTTAAAAGAAATAAAAACATTGTGTCGATAGGATATTTGTTTATTATGTTTAAACCCTTTCCCACATACAACGCATCTGTAGCAGACAACTTTGAAAACATCTAGGCAAACAAGTGAAAATCTCTACAAATGAAAGAACACTTAAGAGCACTTAACCTGTTTTTGCGCCAATTCTTTAGACAACATTTTATATTTTTTGTGCACAAAAACAGGTTAAGAGTACTTAACCTGTTTTTGCACAAAATCTTTTAAGGCTTGCAGATAACCTGTTCTGCAATTTTCTCAAAAGCATCATTTAACATTTGAAATCAGTGAAGATAATTTTATAGTACATTGTATATCATCATTTTTAACCATTCAATCCAAAAAAATATATTTTGTGAAAATTGTCACTTAACCTGTTATTGCGTTAATGTGACAAATTGCTCATTCTGGTCAATTTATCTTTTTGCCAAACTATTTTCAAAAGTGGTCTATTGCAGAGGCATCTGAAAGTGTCTATATGTGGGAAAGGGTTAAAGAGTTATCTGCTGCAGATGTGCGTAAAATTGCATATGCATTTATATCAGAACAAAGGGTATTGAGAAGAATCAACTCAACAAGACAATTTCAATGAGCATTCACACACAGAATGAATAAGGATGAGAATTAACAATTTTGTCTTGATTTAACCCTTTCCGTCATACGACAATTCTGCAGCAGACCTTGAACATATTTTGTCAAAAAAAAGAAAATATCTATAATTGAATGGATAACCTATGACTATGACTAAAAAAGTGGAAAACATTGTGGCAAAAGGAAAAAAATCTTTTAGGCTTGCAGATAATCTGTTCTGCAATTTTCTCAAAAGCACCATTTAACATTTGAAATCACTTAAAGTGGAAAACATTGTGGCAAAAGGAGAAATTGCTTGTTTTGAGCAATATCATATTTTTCACTATGTTTTCAAACAGCTGTCTGCTGCAGAGGCGTCAGAAAGTGTCTATATGAGAGAAAGGGTAAATAAAACGATTAGTAGTTAACAAAAGAGTTACTGCTTAAAACTCTATACCTAATATCCTATTGTAGACGCATTTCGACCCATGTGCAGCAAACATAATGTTTTTGACTATTTTCAGGATTCCTCAGCGAGAAATGTCAGCCCTTCGCCAACTCCGACACGACAAGCCATAGACCCTCGACCCAAATCTGAAAACGGAAAACCTATAACAAACGGAACTACTGGCTCACCTAAATTTCCAAGAAAGTAAGTATTTCTTGATAAATCTCATAAATTACTTTTATGATTTATGTCCGTGTAATGAATTAATTGTTCGTTTGAACCCTTTACCTAATATAGAAGATTTTTTCCCACATACTACATTATCTGCAGCAGACGACTTTGAAATCATAAAAGCAAAAATGTGGAAAATCTCTATAAATGACACTTTTAATTATTGAATAGTGTTGAAAACATTGTGACAAAAGGAGAAAGAGCTCGTATTGAGCAATTTCTTCTTTTGTTACAATGTTTTCAAAAAATTGTTTGCTGCAGAGGCGTCAGAAAGCATCTATATATGGGAAAGAGATAAGACACAATTGTCCCATAAGAAGTTTTGAAAAACATAGAGAGAAAGATTATGATGTTATTTCTCCTTTTCCACAATGCTTTCATTTTTGTATCTGAATCATACATTTTCAGACGTCACAATTTTTATTGTAGATGTTTTAAAAGCAGATGAATCTAAAAAACAATTCTATTGGGTAAAGGGTTAAGATGCATGTGGATTGAAACTTTATTTGCCTCTGTTGGTTTTGCTGTTTGCACAACATGCTTATTCCTTATTTATAAAGTTTAATCCTTCCCAACAATGCACTACCTGTAATTGAAATGCATAGTATATTACCTATTACCTCAAACTATGAGGAAATGGCTGTTGAAAAAAGATGTATGCATTAGACCTGTATTTGTTTAATCATAGCTTTTGAAAATCTTTTAGTTGCTTTTCAGTGTTAAGGGAGTTTCTTTGTTTAACCTTTTCCCTGTTGATGTTAGTCATTGAAACTGCTGGTATACTGGTTTCAAGGCAATAATTTGTTCACATGTTAATTAACAGCACAAGATTGATGTTATTTTTGATGCTCTAGTAGTCTAGTATCATCTCAAGGTTTCAATCTTTAATTGTTTACAACATACATCAAATCTGTAGCAGAAGACTTAAATGAACAAAATGTGGGAAATGGATAATTATGAAAGAGGGAAGATAAACAACATGGTTTGTAATGTTGTATATCTCAGTGCACTTACTATAGACAAACAAAGAGGAAGTGTTCTTTCACAACATGTATATCCTCGAAATATGCTTAATTTCACAGTTAGTGATTAAGAACAAAAGTCCACATGATTTAAAAAATCTACACTAAAGTTACCAGTCCTATCTGTGGACCCATAATCTGATATGACATTTTTCTAATGTTTGCATTTAGACAAATTTTAATGTATTATAAAGATGCAGATAGAAAATAATATGGGAAAGCGTGAAATTGCTATCTGAGAACTTTTACGTTTTGCCACGTTGTTTTCAAAAAACAGTTGCAGCAGAGGTATGTAAAGTTGTCTGTATCTTGGAAAGTGTGAAGTCCAGTTTCGCATCAAAGTATTTAAAAATTATTACACTTTTGTTTCAGTGTATGTATGTTGACAGTGAAGGCTGCTTAGGGTCTTTACTATTTACAGTCAAATGTATAACATTAGAATTTATTAAGCTTTCCATTTTAAGACAAAGCTGCTGCAGATGACTTTTAAAACATCTCAACACATATAGCCAATTCCTGCCTATAAATGAAAGTATTCTGTTGATAACTTTGTGGGGAAAGAAGAAATTGCTCATCATAAGCCATTTCTACCTTTGAAACAGTGTTTTCTAAAATCTTCATTTGCTACGGATGCGTCAACATGTGTTTGCATGAGGGTAGGGTTTAATCAGGTATTCATCAAAGCTCTAACCAGGTTTTTATTAGAATGATGTTGTCATTGTTAAGGGTGTGCAGTTTGGTGTGCAGTCGCTCATCAAACTTTTGATGTCACTAAAAATTTACACTAGACTCATTTTGACAAAAATTCATAAACAGTTGGCTTAAATAGATAAAAAGGAAGTCTGGCATTAGTTTTTAGGGGTTGAATCATTGGCCATTCTAGTAAATGTCACTGTTATTTAACCCCTTTCCTCATATAACTTTCTGACACCTCTGCAGCAGATGGCTTTTTGAAAACATGGCGACAAAACAAGAAATCACTCAAAACGAGCCATTTCACCTTTTGTCACAATGTTTTCAACTCTATTCAATCATTGTACTTTCATTTAAAAGGAGTTACACTTTTTCGGGTATGTTTTCAAAGTCATCTTCTGCAGAGTTGTTGATTGTGAGGAAGGAAGCAGATCACCTGTGTTATGATCATGGTGGAAAATCTGATATTTGTGGCTCTGCAATGGTTCTTTGTGTGATGCACCTTTAGTCCATTTTTATGCCCCCGGAATCTCCGATTCGGTGGGCATATAGTTTTTGGCCTGTCTGTTGGTTGGTTGGTCTGTTGGTCTGTCTGTCTGTCTGCACAAAAAAAACTTTAACCTTGGCCATTACTTTTGAACCATAACAGGTACGGCTACCATATTTCACATGTGTATTCCTTGTGACATGACCTTTCTGTCAGTACCAACATTTTTGACCTTGCGACCTTGACCTTTGACCTAGATGTTGCCATTCTCGAAAAAAACTTTAACCTTGGCCATTACTTTTGAACCATAACAGATACGGCTACCATATTTCACATGTGTATTCCTTGTGACATGACCTTTCTGTCAGTACCAACATTTTTTACCTTGCGACCTTGACCTTTGACCTAGATGTTGCCATACTAAAAAAAAACTTTAACCTTGGCCATTTCTTTTGAACCATAACAGGTACGGCTACCATATTTCACATGTGTATTCCTTGTGACATGACCTTTCTGTCAGTACCAACATTTTTGACCTTGCGACCTTGACCTTTGATCTAGATGTTGCCATTCTCGAAAAAAACTTTAACCTTGGCCATTACTTTTGAACCATAACAGATACGTCTACCATATTTCACATGTGTATTCCTTGTGACATGACCTTTCTGTCAGTACCAACATTTTTCACCTTGCGACCTTGACCTTGACCTAGATGTTGCCATTCTCGAAAAAAACTTTAACCTTGGCCATTTCTTTTGAACCATAACAGGTATGGTTACCATATTTCACATGTGTATTCCTTGTGACATGACCTTTCTGTCAGTACCTTGCGACCTTGACCTTGACCTAGATGTTGCCATTCTCGGAAAAAAAAATTAACCTTGGCCATTACTTTTGAACCATAACAGGTATGGCTACCATATTTCACATGTCAGTACCAACATTTTTGACCTTGCGACCTTGACCTTTGACCTAGATGTTGCCATTCTCGAAAAAAACTTTAACCTTAACCACTTCTTTTGAACCATAACAGGTACGGCTACCATATTTCACATGTGTATTCCTTGTGACATGATCTTTCTGTCAGTACCAACAATTTTGACCTTGCGACCTTGACCTTTGACCTAGATGTTGCCATTCTCGAAAAAAACTTTAACCTTGGCAATTACTTTTGAACCATAACAGATACGGCTACCATATTTCACATGTGTATTCCTTGTGACATGACCTTTCTGTCAGTACCAACATTTTTGACCTAGATGTTGCCATTCTCAATTTTTTTTTTAACCTTCCCCACTACTTTTGAACAATAACAGGTAAGGCTACCATATTTCACATGTGTATACCTTGCGACCTTGACCTTTAACCTAGATGTTGCCATTGGGGGGCATCAGTGTTTCACAAACACATCTTGTTTATTGATAAAACAAAAAAAAACAGTTTTAAGTGCATTTGATAATTAATATATTTCATATATGATTAATTAGTTAGTGATCAGAGACCTTAGCCCTTTCTTACATACCAATGGCTTTTGAAAACATTGTGACAATTTAAGGAGAAATTGCATATAACAAGCAATTTTTCCTTTTGCCATACAGTTTTCAACTCTTCAAAATTGATTGTACATTCATTTAGTGAGAGTTTCCATAGTTTTGACTTATGTTTCAAAAGTGGTCTGCTGCAGATTTGCTGTATGTGGGAAAGGGTTAATTAGTGATCTGTGACTTAAGTATAACCATAGTGTGTATTGTTTTGTTGTATGTAGAAATGAAGGCAGCGTAAAGAAATACGGGTAAGTGATCCATGAATGCTCATAGTTCTCTCAACTGTTACCCTCATAATATACATTTAATGCTTTCTAAAAAAAAAAAAAAAAAATGTAAAGGAAACATGGGATTACTGACATTGGCCAAGTGTTGAATCCTTTACCACATACAGTCATTTTCTGATGTCATTGCAGCAGAAAATTTTGAAAACATTGCGGCAAATGTAGAAAATGTTAATGATGAGTAATTTTCTCCATTTGCCACAATGTTTTCAACTCTTTTCAATAATTATATTATCATTTAAAGAGATTTTCCATATTTGTGTGGGTATGTTTAAAGTTGTCTGCTGCAGATTTGTTGTATGTGGGAAAGGGTCAGTATGCAGGCTTTTAGAATCGACAACCCGGGGTAAGTTGGCAAAATTAATTAGGCTTGTCACTGAGGAAGCATTGTACTGTTGGTTTAATTCTTTCATGAAGTACTGTTGAAAGTGAAATAAATTCAACAAAGATAAATAATCTTATCACAAATACAGTTTTTAGCTCACCTGTGCATGAAGTGCTCAAGGTGAGCTATTGTGATCACATTTTGTCCGTCCGTCGCGTTTCATCAACAATTGCCTTGTTAACACTATATAGGCTACATTTTGCAGCTGATCTTCATGAAAGTGTATCAGAACATTCATCTCCATTAAATCTTGGACAAGTTTGAAACTGGGTCATATGAGGTCAAAAAGTAGGTCACTAGGTCAAATTGAAGGAAAATCTTGTTAACATTATGGTTTTTTAAACTTGAACATGTTGAAACTTTATCAGAATGTTTGTCTTGGTGATATGTAGGCCAAGTTCGAATTTAAGGAAAATCTTGTTAATACTGTAGTGGTTGCACTTTTTGCCACAGCAGCTTGAAATGTTGTCAGAATGGTTGTCTTAGTGATATCTAGGTCAAGTTTGAATAAGGGTCATATTGACCCTTAACTTTAGGTCACTAGGCCGAATTGAAGGAAAATCTTTTAAACACTATGGAGACTGAATTTTTTATTTAATCAGTTTGCGACTTTGTCATGTGTTTTGCATTAGCAATTTAATTGCATAAACTCAGGTGAGCGATCTTGGGCAATCATAACCCTCTTGTTTTATTTTTTTTAATTTTGTTTCATTATGTATTGGTTCACACTGAGATTAGATAGTGTCTTATGAAGGTAACATGTTTCTCAATAAATCTCATTATACATCATTTTCTAAATGAAGAATTAAATAAATCATAATGAATTACTTTGTGCTGATATTTTTTGATATTTTTAGACTGAATTATTAACTAAATCTGTTAGATCGTAGAAAATGCTTTTGCAATACATGTAGCTCATTGAGTTAACTGAAAAGCTGTTGTTTTTTATGATTTTTGCATTTCTGTATGTTAGCGCAGCTCTAGATGAGGTGTGTAGTTCATTCATATTTTATCAATTACCCTTTACCACATTATAACACATCAGCAACAGACAACTTTGAAAACATCTATGCATAATTATGGAAAATCTCTATAAGGCCAAGTTTCATTATTGATAAGAGTTGAAAACATTGTGGCCAGAAAATGTCCAAATGTTGACTGCTACAGTGGTATCAAGATGCATCTACTGGTACATGTGGAAATGGGTTTAACCCTATGATGTGGGTACTCAAAATTATTATCTTAGTGTTTGTTTAAAGACCCACGGCAAAGCTTTTGATGAGAGATGAGACAAGTTTACGTCTCCTTATTTATGCCTCTGACTAGAGATCCTGGACATTCTTTGTTATTTCTATAGAATTCAACAATACAGACAAGTCACACAAAATATTAATTAAAATTCTTATTATACTGAAATAATGGAAATTATGACTTTTGAAATCATTGTGGCAAAAGGAGAAATTGCTCATGATGAGCAATTCCTCCATTTGCCACTATAATTTCAACTCTATTCAATTATAATACTGTCATTTATAGAGATTTTCTTTATTTTGGACTTGAATAATTTCAAAGCCGTCTGCTGCAGATTCATTGTATGTGGGGAAGGGTTAATCAAGGAGAAATAACAGCTTAGAGGTAATGTCACCATAAATAGCAACAACTGCACTTTGTTCTATATTTATATACTGTCTCCGTGGTCTAGTGGTTGAAGTGTAAGCCTTGCCAGCTGCAGACAAGGGTTTAATCCCCGATCTTGGCATGCCAAAGACTTTAAAAATGGTAGAAATATTTTCCCTCCTTCCTGCTCATGGTTGCAAATATCATTAGGACTGATGCAACGGAGTCAGGATAAATATAGCCGGTTGTACATGTACCGGTGTTCTACCCAGGAAATGCTGTGATATAATAGGTTGTACTGGTGTTCTACCCAGGAAATGCTGTGATATAACTGATTAACTGTTGAAACTCGCATTAAATACAATTCATCCATCAATGGATTAATATTTATCTGAAATAATGAATAAGAATAAGAATATCATGTTATTGTATATGGCTGTCAGAACAAATATATAATACCTTCAGTGATAATACTTAACCCTTTACCTCATATAGACGTTTTCTGACGCCTCTGCAGCAGACAGCTTTTTGAAAACATTGTGACAAAAGGAGAAATTGCTCAAAACGAGCAATTTCTCCTTTTGCCACAATGTTTTCAACTTTTAGTCATAGGTTATCCATTCAATTAAAGAGATTTTCTATATTTGACAATATATGTTCAAAGTCGTCTGCTGCAAAATTGTTGTATGAGGGAAAGGGTTAAAGTTGATAATTAAATGTTCCGTTATGACTTCAATTAAAGCTGTGATAATATTTTCCCAAAACAACATGTAGCACCCTACCAACAAGAAAACCATCGTAAGTCCTCTATGCATGAAAATCAGACTCCGAGATCATTGGCATGTGATAAAAACTCTCAATATACAGCTATATCAATGCTCAGCTAACCATTTCCCTGATACAACAAATCTGAAGCAAACGACTTTGAAAACACCTTGGCAAAATTCACACTTTTGAGTCGCTCTTACAGTTGACTACTATTGAAAATATTGTGAAAAAAGGAGAAAATGCTGAAACAAGCAATAACTTCTTTCCTCACAATGATTTCAACTCTGATTCAAAATGATACTTCCCGGCATGTGTAGTTTTTTCTCAAAAATAGCATATCAGGTAAATGGTTATTGGTTAGTTATGCCTCTTTGACTACTGATAGCTTGTATTCTGTCCAATTAATAAACTAGGACCTTAACTTGAATCTCTTAACCCTTTCCCTCATACGACAATTCTGCAGCAGACGACTTTGAACATATTTTGTCAAATAATGGAAAATCTCTATAATCGAATGGATAACCTATGACTAAAAGTGGAAAACATTGTGACAAAAGGAGAAATTGCACGTTTTGTGCAATTTCTTCTTTTGTTACTATGTTTTCAAAAAGCTGTATGCTGCAGAGGCGTCAGAAAGCGTCTATATGAGGGAAAGGGTTAAAATGTTTCTTCTATCTTTCAAAGTAGATCCAAAATCTTTGAATTTGTTTTAGAATTTTAATTTACTTTTACAGTACATATCTGAATTTAATTTTTAAAAAGCTTTTATATACAGAAAATGTTTTAATATATCTTGAACTTCTATAGAAAACTACAAGACCAGAAGTTAATCTTGTTGTTGAGAAAGGAAAACTACGTACAGATTATTTTCAAAAGCTGTCTGGTTCAAATACATGATTGTGATCAAAATATGTCTGTATCAGGGAAAGATATATATAAGTGTAGTCCAGTTAGTGTTTTATAAGTGCATTAGACGTATCAAATTGTGTCTTCCATGTTGGAAAGGGTTATCGGATATATTTTATTATTGAAAAAATGGTATTAAAAGGGTTATAAATACAAGTTGGTATCACTTTATGGTTTGATATCAGTAGTTTAAATGAATATATTAATGAGGTGTTTCTTTGTAATGAGATTAACCGTGGCTTTGTATGATTTATACATGTATATGATTAGATGGTAAAATGTAAAATGGAAGCTTGTTTTTATACAAATTATCTGCATGGGTGATATTATTAGATGCGAATGTAGGAAAAGAATCTGTAGCATCGTTATTAGAAAATGAGAGCTATTGATATGGTATGCAGAAAGTGAAGGTTCCATTATGTCTTAACCCTTTCCCATGTGTAGACACATTATGACGCATCTGCAGCAGACGACTTTTGAAAACAGTCTGGCAAAAGGACAAATTGCTCATTATGAGCAATTTGTCCTTTTGCAACTTTATTTTCAACTTTATTCAAGAAAAATAATATTTTCATAAGTTTTCATAATTATGCAGAGATGTTTTTAAAGTCATCTGCTGCAGAATTGTTTTATGTGCGAAAGGGTTAGGAGATGCTCTGGTTGGACAGTGTAAGGTGTTGTCAGAAGCAGAATGATTGATTTATTAACCCTTTCCAAAATACAACAAATTTGCAGCAGATGACTTCGAAAATGTTTAGGCAAAAATGTCTATAAATAAAAATATCATTGCATAGAGTTAAAGACATGGTGGGAAAAGTTGTTCATTCAGCTTCTTCATTTGCCACAATGCTTTCAAACGTGATCTGTTGCAGGTTTATCAAATTATATCTGCATGTGAGAACGGATTAAAAGATCGTTGGACAGCTGTTATAGCAGGTTTTACAAACATATTTGCTTAAGCAGAACTAGTTTGAGTTATATTAAGCATTGGCTATTAACAAACACTGCTTAACCCTTTCCAACTTGCAAACACATTATGACACATCTGCAGTAGATATCTTCTCAGAACCTTGTGATAAATGGAGAGATTGCTCATAACAAGCAATTTCTCCTTTCACACACTGTTATCATCTCTATTCAATAAGAAGACTTACAAAGATTTTCTATATTTTTGTTTCAGTTTTTGAAGTCGTCTGCTACAGATTTGTAGCATGTAGGAAAGGGCTATGTACACGTACTGGAATAATTAAGAGTTGTTATGAGCTTACTAGCTTTATTAGCTCACCTATGCACGAAGTGCAAGGTGAGCTTTTGTGATCACTGAATGTCCGGCGGCGTCGTCGTCTGTCCGTCCGTCCGTCTGTTAACAATTTCCTACAAATGACTTCTTCTACTAAACCAATGGACAGATTTCAAAATAACTTCACAGGAATGGTCCTTAGGTGGTCCCCTTTCAAAGTTGTTCAAAGAATTTAATTCCAAGTAGAACTTTGGCTGTTGCGGCATCAGAAAAGGGGAAAATTGCCAAATCTTAAAAAATCTTCTCATCCAAATGTGCTGGCCCGATTTGCAAATTATTTTGCACAAATGTTCCTTGGGGCACCCCCTACCAAGCTTGTTCAAATATTTCCGATCCGTTAAAAAACATGGCCGCAAGGGGGTGGGGCTTGTTTTCCTTATATGTGCATTGTTAAAACAAAAGTACTAGCCAGATTTCAAAATAACTTAACAGAAATGGTCCTAAATCTTAAAAAAACTTTTCTTGTCCAAAAGTGCTGGCCCGATTTAAAAATTATTTTGCACAAAATTTATGTTCCTAAGGGCACCCTCTATGAAAATTGTTTAATTATTTCCGATCCGTTGAAAAACATGGCCGCAACGGTGCGGGGCTTGTTTTCCTTATATGTACATTGCTAAAACTTTAAAAATCTTCTTGTCCAAAAGTACTTGCCAGATTTCAAAATTACTTCACAGGATGGTCCTTAGGTGGTCCCCTTTCAAAATTGTTCAAAGAATTTAATTTCAAGTAGAACTTTGGTTGCTGCGGCATCAGAAAAGGGGAAAATTGCCAAATCTTAAAAAATCTTCTTGTTCAAAAGTGCTGGCTCAATTTGAAAATTATAAAATCTACATGCTTCATATTATGAATCCTATAGATCAGGTGAGCGATATAGGGCTATCATGGCCCTCTTGTTTCTTATATGAATGTACTTTTTCAGGAAACTATGTATAGATAAGAAATAATATAGAATTTTCTACATCGGAGACAACGGGAGAATATGCAAAATCTTAAAAAACATTTCCAGCCAAAAGAAAATTCTACATGAAAAAGAAAGTTTTAGGTGAAATTAAAATGCTGCTAAAATATTGTGATTCTCATTGGAAGAGAAATTAGGACAACAATGAACATTATAATTTACTGATTGGTTATTAGCTCGACTTTTGAAAAAACGAGAGCTATTGTCATGACCCTGGCGTCGTCCGGCGTGGTCGTCTGGTGGCTGTGGCGGCAGCGGCGGCGTGGTCGTCCGGTTAAGGTTTTTTGTTCAACTCAGCTTTTTTTCTGTTTTCTATCAGTCAAGCGTCTGTGCCGTACGCGGTGCTCTTGTTTTTGTTATCTCTTTGCGGCTTGTTTGTTTACAAAGTCATTCAAATTACGGAATTGATGCTAAAACAAGCATTGCAGATGCATAAAACAGCTATGTTATGTGCTCTTACTTGAATCATCAGCGAGATAATGCTTAACATTTTTTCACTTATGGACACATTTGAGGCATCTGCAGGAGACTACGTTTGAGAACATTGTGGCAAATGGAGAAATTTATCATGATGAACAATTATTGTTCCTTTTGCCACAATGTTTTTCAACTCTAGGCAGTAAATTTACTTTCATTTATAGAGAATTTATGTATAGTGCAGATTTTCTGTATTTTGGAGAGGGTTAATACATGGAATGTCCGCTTTATTTTGGATAATCAAATCCTTTACCTTCTATGCCATTTTTAGACTGAACCATGGCTGCATGATCAAACATAAGACATTAAAACTTTGCTAAGTATGCAGAATATAATTATACAGAACAGCCTTTTGAATCTTGCATTGTTTTATTTGTTATATTTTGTTATTTTATAGTACATTAGGAAAAACAGATAACCTTCATAGGTATTGTACATCAATGGTTGTTGGGCTTTTAATTATCATATGCAAGAAACAACAGAGCTTCAGATAAGAGTTACAGTTATTATCCTTTTAACAGATGACATTGTAACACATCTGCAGCAGACTATTAATATGGAACATCTCATAAAATAAAAGTTTAATTATTGAATTGAATTGAAAACATTGTGGCAAATAGAGCAATTATTCAATTGTTCCTTTTGCTACAATGTGTTCAAAAGTGTCCTTCTGCAGATGCGTCAACATATGGAACAGGGATATGCTAGAAATGGCTGAGCTTGAGATACGGGTTGCATTTTTTATTTCTATGTTACGCGGTTTGCTGTCAAATGTTGATTTTAAAAAAAAATCAATTTAGGGCTTAAAGAATGCTTAAAACTGAATGTAGTTTATTACATAAAAGTTATATTAGTATCTTTTATCAGGAGCTCAAAATTATCACCAATGCCTGGTGTAGCCAAGATTGGCCAGTATTCAACCAAATATTACATTACATTAAGAAACATCTGATGCAAAAATAGAAAGTCTTGACAATACAACAAAGCTGCAGCAGCCACCATTCAAAACATCTAGTCAAAAACATGGAAAATTAATATATATAAATGAAAGTATTATTATCGAATGGATTTGAAAACATTGTGGTAAAAAGAGAAATTGATCATTATTTTTCCACAATGAATTTAAAAGTTGTCTGCCTCAGATGTATCAAAATGCACATGTTGGCAAGTGTTAAAGTTTGGAAGCAATTATGCTGCTTCTTCACAAAGTATGAATCATAAATACAGTTAGCACTTAGACCAAAGAGAAAGCCAACCAAAGGGTATTTATAAGCTGTTAAGATGCAGATCAAATCACTTAGTCTGCAGTCTGACCACATCAGGAAATTTTGTCAATAAGTGACAGAAGGCTTCTAATTTATAACCTACATTGGGAATAAGAAAGCATGAAGCGCATTTAGAACCTTATTCTACACATGTTTGGTTGGCTTTCTTGTACTTAACCCTTTCCCTCTTACGATAATTCTGTAGCTGACGACTTTGAACATATTTTGTCAAATAATGAAAAATCTCTAATTGAATGGATAACCTATGACTAAAAGTAGAAAACATTGTGATAAAAGGAGAAATTGCACATTTTGTGCAATTTCTTCTTTTGTCACTATGTTTTCAAAAAGCCATCTGCTGCAGAGGCGTCAGAAAGCGTCTATATGAGGGAAAGGGTTAAGTACGGCAATATGAATTTCAACAACAACATGTACAAGTAATTTTTTGCCTCATGATTATGCAAGCTTTTTGGTGAAGGCATTGCTATTTTTTCCCACGATATATCTTTAGATTTGTCTCCTTTGAAAACAAAATACATCTCGTGTTGCAGAAAGGTAGAAGTATCCTGATACAGAGTTGGAAAAAATTGCTCATTTTGAGCAATTTTTCATTTCCCCCACAATATGTTCAAAAGATGTTTGCTGCAGAGGAGTAAAAGACATTTACATCGGGGAAAGAGTTAGTTTTGTATGATGTATTGCTTGGAATGATATTAATTTCGGGTATAAATGGGGAGTTTTCATGGCTTGATTGGGAGCTGTTTATTTACAGATGTATCTTATTTTACTATAAGAGATTGATTGTTTGATTCAGATTTCCTGTGTACTTCACACAACATTCCGAGGGCTTGGCGTGAAACGGTTGTAACTAAAAACCTATTTTGAAAACCCTGGTTTAGGGGCAATTTTGACCCCTTTGTAAACAATGCAAATTTAGGTGCCATTGCTCAGAACGAGCAATGGCACCTAAATTCCCATTGTTCACCAGGAAAAATGATTTAACGCTTATAAAGACTTTATGGTGAGGTGATTAACCTGGGTAAAAAATACCAATTTTAGTTACAACCGTTTCACGCCAAGCCCTCGATTCTTCCAAGACAACTGACTACATCCACATTTATATATACTTATTAGCCAATTGGTGGAAGACAAAGGATATTAGCCACATATGTTTGGAAAGATTGAATGGACTTGAACTCATAATTCCTGATTTAATAGCTTTTGTTGTTACCGTCTGAGCTATGTCAGCTCCTAACTGTTACAAGGACACATTTAAAATGTGAAAGAAATACATGTGCATTTTTTGTTTTCCCAAATTGAAACAATCTTGAGAAAATGATAGGAACTCAAAACAATTCAACTTGTATTTTTGAGACACAGTATATTCATTAAATAGAGTTGAAACAGTTATGACAAGGAGAAATAGCTCATTATAAGTAATTTCTGCTTTGCCTTAACCCTTTCCCACATATGACAAATCTGCATAATTCTTTGAAAACATCCATGAAAATATTTATTATTGAATAGAGTAGAAAATATTGTGGCAAAAAGAGAAATTGCTCGGTATGAACAGTTTCTCGTTTTGTCGCAATGTTTCAAAAGTGGGCTACTGCAGTTTCCTCAAATTGCATTTTCATGTAGGAAAAGTGTTAAGTTCATATACTTTGAAGTCAATCTTTGAGATTGTGTGTAAAATGTCTTTTTAGGCTTTACATGATTGCTTTTTGGCATCTATTAGAATTAACCTTTTCCCACATACAGCAAATCTGCAGCAGACGACTTTGAAACATCAAAACAAAAATTTGGAAATTCTCTTGAAATAATGTTATTTAGAAAAAACATTGTGATAAAATGAGAAGTCACTGGTAATGAGAAATTTCTCTTTTTGCCAGGATGATTTAAACTCTTTTCAATATATTTAATATCACATTTTGTCCATGTGTCGTGCATCATGCGTTGTCCAGCATCAACAATTGCCTTGTTAACACTCTACAGGCTACATTTTGCATCTGATCTTCATGAAAGTTATTCAGAACATTTATCTCTATCAAATCTTGGACAAGTTCGAAACTGGGCCATATGAGGTCAAAAACTAGGTCACTAGGTAAAATTGAAGGAAATTCTTGTTAACACTTTAGAGGCTGCAATCTTTGCTTCAGCAGTTTGAAATTTTGTTAGAATGTTTTGTCTTAAAGATATCTAGGTCAAGTTCGAAATGGGTCTTATTAGGTCAGACACTAGGTCACTAGGCCAAACTGAAGGAAAATCTTGTTAACACTGTAGAAGCCGCATTTTGTGCTACAGCAGCTTGCAATATTGTCATGAATATTTGTCTGAATGATATCTAGGTCAAGTTCGAATATGGGTCATATAAGGTCAAAACAAGGGAAATCTTGTTAACACTCTGGATACTGCATTTTTAACTTGAGCTTGTTGAAACTATCAGAATAGCTGTCTTGATGATATGTAAGTCAAGTTAGAACATGGGTCATGTTGGGTCAAAAAGTAGGTCACTAGGTCAAGTTGAAGGAAAATCTTGTTAAAACTGGAAAGGCCGCAATTTTATATTCAGCAGTTTGAAATTTAGTCAGAATGTTTGATTGTCTTAATGAAATCTAGCTCAAGTTCATATATTTGTCATATTGGTTCAGAAACTAGGTCACTAGGCCAAATTGAAGGGAAATTTTGTTAACTCTTTAGAAGCAGCAATGTTTACTTCATTAGCTTAAAATTTGGTCAAAATCTTAATGATAACTAGGCCAAGCTTAAATATCGGTTATGCCCGGTCAAAAAGAAGGTCACTTGGCCAAATTGATGGAAAAGTTTGTTAAAACTCTGGAGGCCTAATTTTTGGCTTCAGCAGCTTTAAATATGGGTCATATTGGGTCAGAAACAAGGTCAATAAAGGAAAATATTGTCCAAACTCTGGAGGCCACATTTTTACTTTGAGCAAGTTGAAACACTGTCAGAATAGTTGTCTTGATGATATTTAGTCCATGTTGGAATATGGGTCATATCAGGTAAACAAATATAGATCACTAGGTCAAATGAAGGAAAATCTTGTTAACACTCTGAAGGTTGCATTCTGAATCTTTGTCAGAATAGTTGTCTTGGTGTGTTTTTCATTGCATTTTATTGCATAATTCAGGTGAGCGAAGAAGGGCCATCATGGCCCTCTTGTTTATATATTTGGCAAGGTATTATAAAAGTTGTCTGCTGCAGATTTGTTGTATGTGGGAAATGGTTAATGTGAGGGAGGCTTGATGCCAAAAGCTGATGACCGTTTGGGACACAAGACTGAACAATTAGTGTTGAACCTTGCTATATCAAATCTTAATTACTGTCATAAATAAGAATAATAGATATGAATTATGTTTGTTTAGTTTGCGATTTGTTATCTCTGAACTTTTTTTCTAATCTTAATATATTTGTTTCGACATTCTCTTTCATGTACATTAGATTCTTTGTGTGTAGACAATGTCTCTATTTCTCTGCTGAGAATGGTTAAAATCTATCAATATATCAGGGCTGGCTCTGGCCTAGACAAAATAATAGCCATTATTTTTTCATGAAAAAAATTAATAGCCAAAGCTAACGTGTGAAGCGCGTGAATGTGGTACAATAAAATAAACGCATGATAATGCTTTGTCAGCATTTTTATTTCATATATATTTATTACCCCTGTATACAAACTTTTCATATGACATTATCAGTTAGTCAAAATAGCAATACGGTACATACACTTGTTTAATTGCTTAGTTAAATCTGACACACCTTCCAAAATGTTTAGTCATTAGTGAATCCTGTTCAGATTTGCAAAAGATAATGAAAAAGTGTCAGACAATTGGTTCTGACAAAACATAAAGATCTGTCAGACCGAAACATATGTAACAAGAAAAAAGTAAAACATTTTTTTTTTATGAATATGATTCAGAGAGATACTTTTAATCTCAACTATACATTATAAGGCTATTGAAATTCATAAGTTCATCTTGGAAATCTAAACACTCAGTCCCTATCATGATCACTGTCTTTGTCCAAGTCAATTTATTTCTGTTACGAAACGTAAAGGGTACGAAACAGTCTGCATATAATTACCAAAGTGAAAGTTAATTTCTGGAAAACCCTTCCAGTTAAACAAAAACAAAGTCTGTGTTTAAATAGTCCAAATCATTTAGACAAGTATTTGCTCATGCATATTTGTTTTGCAACCGACGTCTCAAAACCACTTCAATAATACATGAAAATCGAATCCACATTGATCAGCGATAAATTTTAATCGTCAGCCATTTTGTTTGCAAGGTAAACAAATCTGTTAGATGTAATAAACATGTCCGTCTTTTTAGCTCACCTATGCAAAAGTGCATGGTGAGCTATTGTGATCACATTTTGTCCGGCGTCCGTCTGTCGTCCGTCGTGCGTCGTCAACATTTGAGCTTGTTAACACTCTACGGGCAACATTTTGCATCCAATCTTCATGAAAGTTTATCAGAACGTTCATCTCCATAAAATCTTGGACAAGTTCGAAACTGGGCCATATGAGGTCAAAAACTAGGTCACTAGGTCGAATTGAAGGGAAATCTTGTTAACACTCTGGAGGCCACATTTTCAACTTGACCATGTTGAAACTTTATCAGAATGTTTGTCTTGATGATATGTAGGTCAAGTTCGAACATGGGTCACATCGGGTCAAAAAGTAGGTCACTAGGTCAAATTGAAGGAAAATCTTGTTAACACTCCAGAGGCTGCAATTTTTGCTTCAGCAGTTTGAAATTTTGTCAAAATGTTTGTCTTAAGAATATCTAGGTCAAGTTCGAATATGGGTTATGCCGGGTCAAAAACTAGGTCACTAGGTCAAATTGAAGGAAAATCTTGTTAACACTTTTGATGCCGCATTTTTTGCTTCAGCAGCTTGAAATTTGGTCAGAATGTTTGTCTTAAAGATATCTAGTTCAAGTTCAAATATGGGTCATATTGGATCAGAAACTAGGTCACTAGGCCAAATTGAGGGGAAATCTTGTTAACTCTGTAGAAGCCGCATGTTTTGCTTCAGCGGCTTGAAATTTTGTCAGAATGTTGAGCTGAATGATATCTAAACCAAGTTCGAATATGGGTTATGCCGGGTCAAAAACTAGGTCACTAGGTCAAATTGAAGGAAAATCTTGTTAACACTTTGGATCCCGCAATTTTTGCTTCAGCAGCTTGAAATTTGGTCAGAATGTTTGTCTAAATGATATCTAGGCCAAGTTCGGATATGGGTCATGCCGGGTTAAAAACTAGGTCACTAGGCCCAATTGAAGGGTAATCTTGTTAACACTCTGGATACTGCATTTTTAATTTCAGCATGATAAAACTTTATCAGAATGTTTTTCTTGATGATATGTAGGCCAAGTTTGAATATGGGTCATGCTGGGTCAAAAACTAGGTCACTAGATCAAATTGAAGGAAAATCTTGTGAACACTTTGGATGCCGCATTTTGTGTTTCAGCAGCTTGAAATTTGGTCAGAATGTTTGTCTGAATTATATCTAGGTCAAGTTCGAATATGGGTCATATTGGATCAGAAACTAGGTCAATAAAGGAAAATATTGTTCAAACTCCGGAGGCCGCATTTTTACTTTGAGCAAGTTGAAACTTTGTCAGAATGTTGTCTTGATGATATCTAGTCCATGTTGGAATATGGGTCATATCAGGTAAAAAAATATAGATCACTAGGCCAAATGAAGGAAAATATTGTTAACACTGTGGAGGTTGCATTCAGAATAATTGTCTTGATGTGTTTTGCATTGCAGTACATTGTATAATTAAGGTGAGCGATCCAGGGCCATCATGGCCCTCTTGTTTAAAAATTGGATGCATCGAAAATGATATCGGCATTGAATTAATTTAAGCTGTTATCATTCTAAATTGGGGCGATTAAAATGTACAATGAAAGGTGATAAGTTGCACAGTCTTCGAAGTGTATTACACACACTCAAGGATTAACTGATAAGGCGATGACCCGCGGCCAATCAATCTTGTAATTAACACCGGGGTATGACACTTGAGATAAACAATGTCGTTCACGCTTCATTGACACGTGTTTTCAAGCTCTCACACGCGATTAGCAGACGATTTTTTTTATCCAGTTGCAAAATAAAATAATCGCCATTTTCCGTCGCCAAATTAACAAAGTAATCTCCGTCTTCATTAAATAATCGCCTTTTGGCGACAATGGCGACCTACAGCGCGAGCCCTGATATATTTATAGATGAATTACCTAAGGAGTGCAGGAGAAAAGTGTATAAGTGATGATTTAAACTGAAAGATCAATAATTTTTTACAATGCTTCAGTTCTTCAAAACTGGAGACCCATCACAACATGATTCTTGGGAGCCATAGGCTCAAATCTACAGTATTATTTTACTACTAACGGTCTTAAATTTATAACGTTCCATTTTGCCAAGACGAAGACGATGTTATTAGTCGCCGGGCAGAAGCCCGCGACTTCTATTTTTAATAGGTTTTCGGAAATCACATGGGAGGGGGGGTTATTATTAGATTTTTTTTTTTTTAAATGTCTTGAACATATTACAATTGCGTTTGTTTAAAAACACTAAGTTATGACACATCTAAAATGAAATAAATATTCCGATGTTTTAAGTATGTGCAGTTTCTTTATTTTGACTGGCATTTACGTTTTTTTGTGTTTTATTTACGAAGACAAAACAGTCCCTATTAGCTAGACTGGGATACTTTATTTTCATAAACTATGTAATCAAAAGGCGATAACTACAAACCTTTACGTCGCACAGTCAAATTTGTTTAGATACGCGCACCTGCTTGCAGAGACTATCGATATGAAAATCACGTTGAATTCTCCTTTTAATAGATCAGTATCAACATAAACTGGTAACAGAAACAAAAATAAGAAATATTTTGTGAAAATATGTCTCAAATATAAGCCTGTTTATCGGTCGTTAACGTCGAAACGCCTTTTCCTCAGTTCGTGACCTAGTTTCATATTGCCAAAATGTAAACAAAGCGAAGTAACCGGAAGTAAAATGTAAACTTAGAAAAGTGACTTGTTGTAGTATGTAATAAAGTTTTTAAACCTTGATTGTGTTAATCTCAAAGATTGTTCGAAGTCATTTGTCATTGACATAACATGTTAGATTAAGCCATTCCCACTTGCTGACGATTTTTGATGCATCTGCAGCAGACGATTTATTTATAGATATTTCCTACATTTTTGCCTTAATGAATTCAGCAGTTGCTGCAGATATGTTGTATGTGGGAAAGGGTGTAAATGTCAAATATTGTGAGAAGTCTTATGTCATTGGCTTACATATGAGATTTAAGAGGAATGTTGTATGTATTTCCAGGAGAAATCCATCATTAACAGGCCAAGAGAATATACCTGGTGCTTCAAGTGGAGGTGGTGTGGTGGCTAGCTCAACAGATCTGGAAAACCTGAAACAAGAAATACTGTCAGAAATGAAAAAAGAAATACACAAAGTAAAACAAGAAATCTTAGATGGTAAGTTCAGAAGTCAGCAATGGATACCTACACCATTTTACCTTGTATTATATTTGTATATAGAGAACTGGTGAAGCTTATTAATTTTTTATTTAGAAAATACACCTTTTCTGGCACAAATACATGCAGATAATCATGCACAGTTCAAAGATTACGGATTCACATTTAATATTGAATATGTGTAAAATATGGTAATAATATGTCACTGAAATATGATGTAAAGTCATTGAAATATGCTTTTACGTCCTTTAAAATGTGGTAGTGGGGCGTGTTTCACACGCCAATCATAAATTTCATATGTAAATTATGTTATTTCTTAATTTAGAATTTAGAAATTTGTATTTTTTCTTTCTTTATTCCGTCTTTTTACACAGTATAAAATAAAAGGAAAACTATGTTGTCTACTCTGGGTGTGGACAATTTGGTCTCGCGAGATATCAATTGTTCACGCCTCTTGTAGTACAAAACTATCGCTTCTGCCACATAATATTCCCTATATATTGAATGCTATGCAGCAGATGACCTTTGAAAACATTGTGGCAAAAGGATAAAATGTTCTTAATGAGCAATTACTCTTTTTGTCATAAATAAACCTTCATTTAAAGAAGGTTTCCATTATTGTTTACAAAATGTTTTCAAAGCTGTCTGTTGCAGATGTGGTAAAGCATTAACGGCATATTTTAGGTTGGCCTATTCCGCATGACATATTTGTTTTTCTTCAGCAAAAAAGTGTACAGAAATGAGACACTATTTTTTATTTGTTTTCCTATACTTTCAGCAATACGGGATTCTGCAAGATAAAGTCTACTTTCTCATCTAGATAGCTTTTAATACAACATATACATTTCTCGACACATAGACTCTTTTTCTCATAAATGAGTAATAATCTGGACTAGGAAGACAGAGTTTGCTCCACCTCGAGATATTTCTGGCTGTAATGACTTACTACATACAGGATCATGGCATTGACCATTTCACTGGCAGATGACTAGTGTTGCTTCTGCTGCACACAACTATTGAAAACAATGTTTTACCTTTTCCCACATACAACAAAATCTGCAGAAGACGACTTTGAAAACATAGGGACAAAAACTTGAAATATGTCCATAAAAGATAGCTTAATTGTTAAATAAAGTTGAAAACATTGAGAAACTGCTCATAATGAGCAATTTCACCTTTGGCCACAATGTTTTCAAAAGTCTTCCGCTGTTAATGCATCAAAATGAGTTTGCAGGTGGGAAATGAGAATTTGCTCAAAATGAGCAATTATTTTTCCCCTCAGCATTTTCTACTCCATTTCCAGATGATTCATTTTCTATTACAAGTGTTTTCAAAGCAGTCAGCCGGGAAAATATCATATCAGGTAAAATGTTAAAGCAAAGTAGTTTGCTCATATGGATACCAAAGAATATTACATTGTAGTTGGACATTATACAGAAAAGATAATCGTATATGCATGTGTTTTCATGGTATAAGATTTGACATGTAAGAGTTGCTGTCAGATGTGGCTGTAGCCGACTGTAATTTATGTTAAAATTATAACATGTAATTGGTCCTTGCGCAGTGCCTACCAATGATGTATATTTACAGTACATAAACATGCAGTCAAATAACTCTGAAATACTTTTCTTTCATTAGAATGGACATCCATGTCTATTCTAGGTGTAGGCAGACAGTTTCTTGCGAGCCATTGCATATCCACAGTCTTGACAAAGTCTTCATTGTTTGCAGTTGCAACTGTATTCCCTGTTTTTGCCCAAAGCAACTCAAAATTTAGAGACAGTGTTGAAAGCAATTCAAGAAAATGATAGTTCTTTACTTTTAAATAATTGTTTCTTTTCCAACAATGTTTCCAGAAGGTGTCTGTTGCAAACTTGTTAAAGGTGTACAACAAATCTGGAGCAGATGACTGAAAACATTTAGTAAAAAATTAATGAAATTATATAAATAAAATAAAAACAATTATTGAGTAAAGTTAAAAACATAGTTGCAAAAGGAGAAAATGCTCATAGTCTCATTTTGAGCAATTTCTCCTTTTGCCACACTGTTTTCAAAAGTCATCTGCTGTAGAGGCATCAGAAAGTGTCTGTATGTGGGTAAAGGTTAATAACTTATGTTGATTGTTTATGGTAAAATTGTGTACATGTCCATATGTTATGGTGCAACTTAATTAAAGACTGGTTTAATAGTTTTTCTTTAAACTCTGATGTATAAATTGTAATATATCTCTTTGTTAATAGGCCTCCTTTTTTTTTGTACTAATGAATTTTATCTTTCATTCACATATAAATGATCATTTTGTACATTACTGTGTACATAGGGGGATAGAATAAGTTTTTATGTACAAACTCATTCACAAACACTGTTTTAGCCATGATAAACAACACAAAATAATGATCCTTTCTAAAAAAAAAAAAACTCTGAAGATCCAGAACAGATTACATATTCTGACTTGTACTTTTGATCTAATCTTGTTTCTATTGTTTAGAAAAGCTTGTTGCTTCTTTAATGGTCAAGAAAGACTCAAGTATTGATGTGTTTCCAGATCCGTAGAACATAAATATGACTAACATTTTATTGTAAACAAATAAATGACCAGAATAGTTTGTAGAGTTGTGCCATAATTGCCAAACTGTCATGAACCCTTTTCCCTTTTGCAGACACATAATGAAGCAGACGTTATATGAAAACATTGTGCCAAAGGGAGGAATTCCTCATCATGAGCAGTTTCTCACTTTTCCACAATGTTTTCAACACTATTCAGAAATAAAACTTTCAATTGTAGTGGTTTTCTATATTTGATCTCAATTGATTTTAAAGTCGTCTTCTGTTGATTTGTTTTATGTGAGAAAGGGTGAACTTTATTATTCATGATGTAATGATTGACTTATCCATAAAATGATTAGCATGAATAGTGCAGACCAGATCAGATGATGAGAAAACAAACAATTTATTCATAAGAACAATTTAAACTCAGCTCTACTTACCCCCAGCTATTGTTTTAAGACACAGAGAGATATCTTTGGACAATATCAGCAAAGGTTATATTATATCCTCTTTTACAGAAACAATGCTGTGTTGCACTGCTGTTTCCATTACCTACTCATGGCTGCCAGAATACTTTTTTCACATTTTTCAATTGAAAACATTGTGACAACTGGAGAAAATGCACATCTTGGAAATTATTATACTTTTGCCACAATGTAATAAAACAATGTTATATAATGTTATATCTGGTGCAGAGACCTCAGAAAGCATCTATATGTGGGGACTGGGTTTAAGTAATGTGAGAAGATGACAGTTGATTTTATAGAAATTCTAATACAACCTTATAAACTGCTTTATTGTTTCAAATGATGGCTTAGTAGCATTTTCAAACAATGCTGATTTTTTTTTTGTATTCTAGCTTGAAAACATTAACCCTTTCCCAAATACAACAATCCTGCAGAAGACGACTTTGAAAACATCTAGAAATGAATATGGAAAATCTCTGAAAATGAAAATACAATAATTGAATCGAGTTGAAAACATGGTGACAAAAGAAGAAATAGCTAGTTTTGAGAAATTTCTTCTTTTGTTGCCATGTTTTCAAAAAGCTGTCTGCTGCAGAGGCGTCAGAAAGGGTCTAAGACATATTTTTATTAGCTGATTATCCCCCAATTTGCTTACATTAGTATGTGTTTTTACCTCATACATCACCATCATGCCTACTTCTCATTTGCTCATATAGTTTCTCATGTTTTGATGCTTTGTATTATATGCATACCTTTAAAAAAGGTAACCCATTGTAGCATTCTCTCTTTTTTTTATGTCATGTAATTCTTTCCCACATACAACAAAGCTGCAGCAGACGACTTTGAAAATATATAGGTACAATTAGTGAAAAATTTGAAAACATTGTGGCAAAAGGAGAAATTGCTCTATTTGAACAATTTCTCCTTTTGTTTCAATGTTTTTAAAAGTTGTATGCTGCAGAGGCGTTAGAAAACGTCTATATGTGGGAAAGGGTTAATCATTTCGTCTCTGGATGGAAATGACTTTTGATGCCACTGCAGCAGATGCCATTAAAAGCAATTTCTTCTTTAACATTGACATCTGCTGTAGAAAGCCAACAAAATATATTTCTGTTAGGGAAAGGCTATTTGTTGATCTTTCTTTTTACAGTAAATCAGATCTTAGTTCTTGGTTTCTTGTTTCATGATATTGTCTTTCCCACTTACAACACATTTGCAGCAAACGACATTGAAACTATCTCGGCAAAATGATGGAAAATATTTACATATGAATGTATTATTATTGAATAGAGTTGAGAACAGTGTGACAAAATGAGAAATTGGTCACCATGAGCAATTTATTTAATTTTCATAATGTTTACAAAAGTTATTTTTGCAGATGCATGTGCAAGATTTTAGCAAGGTCAAAAAGGGAAATTGCAAAAAAAATACCATAAATGAAGAAATTACTTGTTTTGAGCAATTTCCCTATGATGTTTCCAGTTGTCAGAGGCAACAAAAGTTGTATATTTTAGGGCTAAGAATTTATGTTTTTTCCTTTTGAGCTATATTTTTTCCATAATGCTATTTCATACAGTCTCGTCAACTCTTCCAATTTCTTCCAGTATTAAAACATTTAAATCAGGATCTCTGAGAAGAAGCCTTGATTTAGAATGTTTCAGAATATTTTCAGATGATTAGTAAAACTGTTTGAACCCATTCCCAAATACAACTAATCCGCAGCAGACGACTTTGAAAACATACCCCAAAACAATTGGAAACTCCCTTTCAATGGAAGTACAATAATTGAATAAGAGTTGAAAACATGGTGACAAAAGGAGAAATTGCTCGTTCTGTGCAATTTCTTCTTTTGTCGTCATGTTTTCAAAAAGCTGTCTGCTGAAGAGGTGTCAGAAAGTGTCTATATGTGGGAAATAGTTAACCCTTTATCTGATACAGGTGTTACTGCAGCTGACAACTTTTGTGAATATTGTTTACCAACATATAATTTAGACAAAGAAGCAATTTCTCTTTTATTCTTCAAAAGTTTCAACTTTGTTTGAAAATCATACAACCATCATTTTAGATGAGGTTTCCGCCATGTGGTGTTTCAAAACTACTGACAGCAAAAATCAGATAGGATAAAATGATGTTCTGTGGATTTTTTTTTTCAAACAGTATTTAATATATGACATTTTATTAAAATGGAATGTAGTAAATGGAAGAATTAATCTAATCTCATTTCATACTGCTCCTGGAAAAGTAATAACTTGTAATTAAATGAAGTAATTAAATGAACTGGATTGTGTGGATGACTTAATCCCCTTTCCCATATACAGCAAATCTGCAGCAGACGACTTTGTCAATAAGTTTTGCTACTTATTGACAATCTCAATAAATGAAAGTTTAATTATTGAATAGAGTTGAAAAGATCATGAGCAATTTCTCCTTTTGCCACATTATTTTCAAATGTCTCCTGCTGCAGATGGATTAGAAAGCTTCTGTTTGTGGGAAAGGACTAATCCTGAATATGTGTAAGCCTTTTCCCTGATATGTTATATATAGAAAGATCTGCTCTGAAAACATAATGTTGAAAAAAGTGTGACAATGTATTGAAACACTATCAATATCATTATATTTCCAATTTTGCACATGTCTCATTTTTCTCACATGTTTTCAAATCGATTCTTATAGTATGATATGAGATGAAGGGTTACTTTGAGAGAACTGACTATTTTTCCATGTAATCATATGATTTGAATAATAATTATAAATGGATGGTATTTAACATGTGTGTATTCAATTGTTTTGCTCAGATTTTTGTTGTAGCATTCCTGGTGTGTTCATTTTTAGGATATTTTTTTTTATATATCAAACCGAATATGGAAACTCTCTATAAATTATAGTTCAATTTTAGAATACAGTTGAAAATTGTTGGAAATTTGAAATTGCTCTTTATGAGCATTTTCTTTGTTCACCACATTTTCAAAAATCGTCCTCTGCAGATGCGTCCAAAGAAGTTTTTATGTAGAAGAAGGATCAGTAATTGTAATGAGCCAAGAAACAAATATCAACAACATTTCATGAACAAACACATTTTAATAAAGCATGCTTTTACTTTTAGTACAATTCTGCACAATTTTATTAAAAACATGTACACAAAATGTGTCATTGTATTTTGCTCTAAAATGTTACTGACAAACTATTAAACCTACAATTAGAGAAAAGGTTACGAGATGTAAACCTGATTTGTTGACGCAGGCTTGTCACATTGACCTCTCTCTTAATATAAGATTTTAAGCCCTTTAGCTTGCTTCACAATGTTTTTAATCATAACGTTGGATAGTCTTCCAATAACAAATACTTTGCAGGGAAATGAAAATATGATTTTGATCTTTTGGATTTCGTTTTATTGTTATAAAACTCTGTAAAATCTACTTGGGTAGTCCTACCATTCTAAATTTCAATGTAACACAATTTATGATTGGTAAAACCATATGTACAGTTCTTTAACACAGTAAAACAGTGTAGGAAAACAAGACATTGCTCAGAATGTATTAAGACGTTTATATGTTGAAATGATATCAAATTAACTGTTGGTATCAGGGAAAGTGAAAATGGTTATGTAAGATTTGGGTCAAGTGAGGGATGCATATCTATAATACAACAACCTGCATAATAATATTACAGTGTATCAGTTGTAATGAAGTGTTTAATTATAAATCAGTTACTCAAAGACAAAAGCTTAAGCCTTTCCCAACTACAGAAGCATTTTGATCCATCCTCAGCAGACAACTTACATACACATTGTAAATGACTTGTGACAAAAGGAGAAATGGCTCATAATGAGCAATTTCTCCTTTTGCCGTAATGTTTTTAACTTTATTCAATAATTATACTTTCATTTATAGACACATTTAGTCTATTTGTTTTCTGCTGATGATTTGTTGTATTTGGGAAAGGGTTAATTACAAAATAAAGATATGTTGTGTTAAAAAACATAATTCAGAAGAAGATTTTGATTTACTGAGAATGGAAATAGAAAAATCCTATCTTTGAAAAACAGAAACTATGCTAGAATCTATGTATTCTGGCCAAAAACAAACGCAATTGTAGTTCTTACAGGTCAAGTACAAACAAACCAATTACCTGATATAGAAGATATTTTTAGAGCTGTATGCTTTGTCTCCAGTTTTGGAAAATCTTGGAAAATCTCGACAGTTTAACCCTTTCCCTCATATAGACGCGTTCTTACACCTCTGAAGCAGACGGCTTTTTGAAAACATGACAACAAAAGAAGAAATTGCTCAAAACTAGCAATTTCTCCTTGTATCAACATGTTTTCAACTCTATTCAATTATTGTACTTTCATTTAAAGTACAATTTCCAAGTCATCAGCTGCGGATTTGTTGTATGTGGGAAAGGGTTAAAAACATTATTTGCATACCGAGTTGACTCTATTTTGGGAAAAGGGGGGAATGGCTCTCTTTTACCAACAATGTTTTCTGCTGAAAATTGAGTCACTGAAAGTCATCTATTATATCAGAGGAAAGAAATAGGACATTTGATTTTGCTAATTTTCATTTGTTATTTGTGGATAATTTTAATCTGTATTTTTGTTAGTATTTTGTTTATGATTGTATCCCCTATGAAGAAACAGACGACAGATATCTCTGTCTACACATGTATGTGCTTTATTCCGATACCTCAGTATATGTACTGAACTACTTATTGTGCTTTAACCCTTTCCCAGATACAATTAATCAGCAGCAGACGCCTTTGAAAACATATTGGAAAAAATGTGCCAAGTCTCCATAAATGGAAATTTAATTATTTAAAAAAGTTGAAAACATTGTTGGTGAAAGGAGAAATGGCTCATTACCTTTTGTTGCAATGTTTTCAGAATTCTTATCTGCTGCACAGGCGTCAGAAAGCGTCTGTATGAGGGAAAGGGTTAAACTGAAATTTGTGTATTTGTTCTTAATTTTGATATCTTTGTATATTTTCTTCATATACTGATATCTTTGTATATTTTCGTCATATACTGATATCTGTGTGAAAGTTCTGTATACTTATATTAATATCTGTGTATATGTACTTTATATGCTGATATCTGTGTGAAAGATCTGTATACTGATATTAATATCTGTATATATGTACTTTATATGCCAGATCTGTGTGAAAGTGCTGTATACTGATATTAATATCTGTGTATATGTACTTTATATGCTGATATCTGTGTGAAAGTTCTGTTTACTAATATCTGTGTACATGTACTTTATATACTGATATCTATGTGAATGTCCTGTATACTGATATCTGTGTGAATGTCCTGTATACCGATATCTATGTGAATGTCCTGTATACTGATATCTGTGTATATCATTATAGTACTTTATACTGACCAGTTAGACCATAATATAATTACGTGTAAGGCAGGCCTCTGTACCTGTTTGCACTTGATAATAAACTATTTTAATCATCTGTAAAACTGTACAATAAACTTAAAATTTTACAAAAATCTATTCCAGATATTGTTATTCCATTCTTGACCAAAGACTTTAAAAGTGGGAGTAATGGCTGCCTTTCTTGGCGCTCAGGTTTGCAGGGGTTAGCATAATGACTGACTAGCTGGTGTCAGGATGAAGGTACCAGTAGTAACTGTAACTTACCGAGGAAATGCTGTGATATAACTTAATTGTTTTTAAAAAGCAGTACAAAACACCAAACAATCAACCATTCTTGCCTTTTACCTACCTTTATCACATGACGTTGCTTGTATCCCATGTAATATACCCATTACGTATTTCTTTATATACAACGTGTGTAATATAACATGACCTAATACTAGGAAAAAATGACGTCACGTCAACGTTTTGACGTCATACGTTAGTCACTTTGGCGCCAAAACCCGTAAATTTCATCTAGAAATATTGTAAACGTTAAGTACATTTTTATCGAAATACGCCTCATAAGTCACTTTATGTGATAGATATAATATCTCATGAGTGTTATTTATTATTCTGTTTAATAAACTAAGCTGAATATGACCTCGGGAATAATTATTTGTGGCATTGTTATACGATTTACTGACGAAATTAAAATAGCTTTGGAAAACCCGCTTTTCTTTGTGTGTTTTCGTCATGTGATAAAAAGAATCTGACATTCGTTGTCATTTAATAAAGTTTTATTAAACTCGTTCAAGAAATTTATTATTAAGCTCGCCAAAGGCTCGCTTAATAAAAAAAATCTTGAACTCGTTTAATAAAACTTTATATAAAATGACAACTCATGTCAGATCCTATATGTATACAGTGACCCTGTTTGTTATCAATAGTTTGTATAAAAAAAACCTTCATGAATAATTAGATGCTGGTTCCCATTGTACATGTACTCAATGACATCATCAGAATTATCTTCAGCAGTTTGATCCGGATTTGTATTGTTTCTACATATGTCCTGTAGAAAGTATTTATTAACATACCTTACATAGTATCTGTTTAACCCTTTCACACATACAGATGCTATCTGACTACCTTGCAGCAGACAACTTTGGAAACCCTGGAAATATTACGGCAAAAAAAGAAACTGCTCATAATGACCAATTTCCCCTTTTGCCACAATGTATTCAACTCTACAGATCTCCGAATTCTGGTTTCTTCTGAAAAGAAAACATTATAGTAACCCTTTCACATTTGCAGAAGCATTTTGACACTCCTTCAGCAGACGACTTTTGAAAATATTGTGGCAAAAGGAAGATTTGCTTATCATGATCAGTTTCTTTTTGTGCCACAATGTTTCCAACTTATTCATTAATTATACTCTTTCTTGGCCAGGATGTTTTCTGCTGAATTTTGCTGGTCTATTTATTCACCTTAGATACCTTTGCTCTATTGTTATCTGCAATGGCTGTCACTCCAGGGATCACAAGTTTAACTTCAAGTCCAACAACTGACAAATTATTTTCGACCCTTTTTAGTGGGCTGAAAAGTATGTCAATGCAGGTTTATAAGGGTCTTCAATGTTCCCTATTATAAAATAGCCTATGGTTAAACTGTACACTTTACAGTCAAAAGTGCAGAAAGGTTAATTGTTTGGATTGATTTCTCATATTCCGAAAAATATTGAAATGTTGCCAATTTTTGGTTTCTGTATATGTGTAATAGGTAACCTGTAAGGCATTCACTATTGAGTTGGGCAGGCTGATCTCTTTGGCCAAACTTTTGAAGTCATTCTTGACTAAATCTTAAATATGAGTAGCTTATTAGTTCTGCTGCATGATGCATTTAAAAGTAACCCTTTATATATTGATAAAATTTGATATCTTTTATAGCCTGCATGAACTGCGGTCATGTTTTCAACTGAAATTACATAATTGTAATATTATGTCTGAATAACAAACACTATAAAGCTGTGAGTTATATTCCTGGCTGAACAATCTCAGCCATGTTCAAGCTGGCTACCTGACATCTGCAGGGGAGAAAGAAATGCTGCAGTGCATCTTTTGTGTGCGTCTATGGACACATATTTGAGAAACCCATACAACTGAGGATTATCATAGTTGGCTTGTTTTGAGATGAGCCCTCTTGATTTTCAGGTTCAGAGGTAAAAAGTTAAGGGGACCGGAGGCATCTATCATAATTTCTTGTGGGCATAATATAAAAAAAAACATGCCATTGAGGATAATCATATTCAGCATTGTGAGATGTTCACTATTGATTTCCAGGGTGAAGGTCACTTATTTGTTGTAATTTTGATTAACATGTCGGCATGCTTAAACTTTTGGATAAATAAATATCCCACCGAAAAATATCCAATATGTTGTTTTTTTACAAAGGAATATATAGTTACATTTATTGTTTATGGTGTTTAACGTATCAAAAAAAGTTGTCGAGAGATGATGATGATGACGTTTACCCTCGCGCTCGGCAATAATGCCATTTGGCGAGCAGATAGTTGTGGAGAGTCCACCATTTAGTTCTTTATTGTGCATTACAATATACAGGGGAAACAACTCCTGTTTTACTAGAGTAAACATAAATAGTTGATCTACTGTTGAAGGACAGATTCATGTAGTTACATTTATGCAGCAATTTAAATTATAAACAAATTCAATATACATTTCTTTAAATTAAAAACTGTTTCTGTGCTTGCAGTGCCATTGAAACTGTGTCACATTACCACACTTAATGTCCAGGATATCAAGTAATATCCATGATTTAGAAAATCCTCTTGTTAGTAATGGTCGCCTTAGCCCCGATGCCAATTGTATAGGTGTATTGATCTCTCTCCCTCGGGACAGTGTGTGTGACAGATTCCTTTTATGTTTTTGCTTTATATTCCAAATATAAATGTAACAATAGTTTTAACAGTTTTGTAAAATATGTCACTAGGCTTATTTATAATAATATTTTCATCCTTCTGTGCACATCAAACACTGATGTTCTGTGACTTGTGTAGCTGTACACTTCTTGAATGACTTATGTAGCTTTACACTTCTTGAATGACTTGTGTAGCTGTACACTTCTTGAATGACTTGTGCAGCTGTACACTTCTTGAATGACTTATGTAGCTTTACACTTCTTGAATGACTTGTGTAGCTGTACACTTCTTGAATGACTTGTGTAGCTGTACACTTCTTAAATGACTTTTCAATGTTAGCGCGGGAATTGGCATTTTATGGCTAAAGAAATATTGTTTGATTTGAAAAACACGAAACCCACTTTTAAATATATAATATAAATATATGATAACAATTTTTTTTAGTTTTAAAAATACGTAAAACAAAAACAAAAATACCTTTTGCCAATGTGTTGACCCCGATCTCCCAAACTTATTGTAAACATTTGTCTGCGCATGCGCATCCTTTTTTCCCTTAATATATTCTTAAAATCGCAAAATTTAGTACAATAACTTCGCATTTATGAAAATATTCCCATTTTCTTGTTACCACCCTGGTGGTTCCCGATTGATGTTACATAGACTTCGCTCTGGTATCTGCTTGTGTTCAGTTGTGTGACTTCGGGTCGAAGTCAAGAGAAAAGAAATAGAACGGGAACGGGTATACATATCACTTCTACAGCCCTGCTTTCGAAGCCGGCTTTTATAGCGATGTTGGTAGAGTGATGACCTTTTCGTAAAGTTAAGCAACGTTCATCGGGGTTAGTGACTGGATGGGTGACCCGCGATGGCTTAACGCCGATACACGTTAAACTATGGTTTTAATTTAAATTTTAATTATAAAAAAACTACTCACATACAAACTCGAACGAGAACCAGTCTAGTGACGCACTGCTTGGGAAATATCCGAGAGCTGACAGTAAAATACGGCGCATAGGCAAGCCCATTGCAACAGGGACCGTTTTTTCACAACCAATATAATATGCACTGGTGCTGAGGCACCCGCGCAATAAAAAGTGTGTTTAAACTAAAGTGATAGTATGTGAAACACCAGCTAAAAAAACATGAACCCCCTCCCCCCCCCCCCCTCCATTTTCTTTTGATTATTTTAAAGCTTAGATGTAGCCTAACGCTTTTCAATGATATAGGGTGTTCTACTTGAGAAACACCTAGTAAGTGCGACAAATTCAACTGAGGGTTGAAACTGGTTAATTTAAATGGACAAGAATGAATTCATTTGGTGTTTTATGAAATATATATATATAAATATCCTTGAGAGGTGAAATGTACAGCATAGTAGAAACATACAGTGGAGCCCGATTGGTTGCCAGTCTATTTCTATTATTCCTTTAATTATTACGACATTTATTTTCTCCCTTTTTTTGTCGATTGTGTGTAAGAGAAACAATTTAAATTATTTTTCAATGCGAAGACAATTGGTAATAATGCGCGATCAAATGATTCCAAGGACTTTTTTGGATTTACAGATTATTTAAATTTTACGACATCAGCATGTTCTGCCGGTTTTTGTTATAATCCTCAAAGAGCAGATAATCAAGAAATGGTCAAAAAGGCGGTCATGAAGTAAATAAAACGGATTGATTTTACACAAACATGGTGTTTGTAAGCCGAACTCGGGGTGGCAGAGGGAGAGGTAGAGGTATCGGCGAAGTATCATTTCAGGCGCCCTCCGCACCTGATGAACACGGTGACGGATTCTCGCAAGGAGATTATAGTTCACGAGCTCCACCTCGGGTACGAATAATGCTTTTCCTGACTAAAACTCAGTCCTCTGGTTACACATAGGGTGGCTTTTGGGTTTCAGAATGACCAAAAGTACCTGGTTAAAATGATGAACAATAAATATCACGTTTACCTGACCAATCTGACATTTTAACAGACTCGTTTAACTGATTCCATATTCGTCCCACATTAAGTTCGTTTTTCTGAATCCCGTCATGCACTGTTGATTAATCTTTTACAGATGGCGTAATAAAAAATGTAGATTACTGTCTATTGGTCTTAATTTCCATTATACTGGTAGCACTCAATGTGTAATCACAATCTTTTGTTTGACAATAACACTCGGGGAGACTCGAGAAAGTATCTATACTCACTTTGTTGCTTATATCAAAGACATATAAATACAGAGATTCGAATCACAACAAAATACTGTATTCAATCCCAGTTACTGCAAGAATCTCACAGATCATAATTCTTGTCCTCACCTGCATGCGCTCAAAGCAAGCGTCTGATGATCCAAATTGCTAGATATGAATGCATCAGTTGAATTAATTAATATAATAGAAAAATGACGACTATGATCAGGGACGTAGAAACCTGCTATGATATAGATTTTTATTTGTCCCATCTGGATTTATATTTCTTTGACAGCTAAATAAATGAAACGCGAGACAAATCTTGTTATTTAATTCAACAGAAATTAAACTAAATTAATTTAAAAATATTACAAAATGCTTTCTTATTTATGTTGACTGCATTTAAACATTGATCGCATTTTTGACAGATAATTTGATTTTAAACACAATCTTTGAGTTGAAATTGTGTAATAATATTTAAAATGGGGAAAAGGCCATGTTTCATGAACATATAGTAAGGTCTGATTATGGATAATGCATAATTAATGAGTGTAACTCAAATTTTCCATGGATGTTACACTTCAGACATGACTATTAGATAAATTAGTTACGTGACTAACACATCTCGCCATACCTTCGAGATTTTAAGGAAATTTGTTCTTTGTGAAGCCTGAGTATCCTCTTTCTGTATTTATGTGTCTGCTTTTATCCGTGTAAGTTAAATGCTCTAAAAATTATTTAACTGTTTCCCACCTATAGACACTTTTTAACTCATCTGAAGCAATTTCTCCTTTTGCCACAATGTTTCCAGTTATAATTATACCTTGATTTATAGAGACTTTTTATATTTTATACTCGGGGTTGTCATAATGTTTTGTTGTATATAAACAGATCAAATGAAAAAAGTAACCGATCAGGCTTGGGGTCAGGTCAAGGGCAAATCCCTGGTAGGGGGGCCCCAGGGGAGCAAAACTAACATATCAAAAAGGGATTTTAACAGATAATTTTGATTGGCAATTGGTTAATTTCGGAAACCCTTAGAATACTTTGCCTTAAAATCAAATTCTCACTCACCTAAATGATGCAAGTATGTGAGGGAAATATTCATACTAAAGGAAACATGGGTTCCAGTGAGGGTTCATACTTTAATACTTTTAAGCCTTTCCCTGAAAAAGAGGACAAATGACACCTTTGCAGCAGATGACTTTTGAAAACATTGTGGGAAAAGGAAAAATTGCTCAAAATATGCAATTTCTCCCTTTGGCTTTGCCACAATGTCTTCAACTCTATTCAATAATCATACTTTTATTTATACATATATATGAAGTTATTTTATTTTTGCCTAAGATTTTTTTATTAAGTCACTTTCTGAAGATTTGTTGTACGTTGGAAAGGGTTTATCAAGCTTTATTGAAACATATTAATTGCATTTGTACTGTAATTGACCTAGTGTTTCAGGTCAGAATGTCAATGCATGGTACAAAAAAGTTCTTTCATAAATTCATTTGTTTCACATTTTCCCTGACTTTTCTTTTTTATTGTTTTGATGTATAAGGAAGAGAAAGGCAAACAGGCAGTCTGGGGATTGCACCTGTGACTGATTTGGACTACTAACTCCTGAAATTGTGTTATAACTGTTTAACTTGAATTAAAATGTTTGTTAGCTGGGGTGTTAATTACTAGTCCCAATTTATATATACACGCATTGTGTCACCCCGCCAAACTATAGTTCTTCTATAACAAGTCCACAAGTTCTGTTTTAAAGATGTCAATGATCTTATCGAGAATTATTTTTCCGTACTGGTTGTAGAATTTCACATTTTAATATAAAGTGAACTGTTGTCTTCAATATTGTTTTCGCACAATTTGCATGAAGCAGTTGATTCACTGTGATCAAATTTGACTTTTTTGGATTGTAAAATTTAAGTGTCTGTTATAATTATTAACTTGACGGCTAATTGGTTGTCTCACGAGCTGGATCCCCAACAATTTTCAGTAGACTGTGACATGAGCCCGGTTCATATTCTGTAGCGTTCAGAAGATACAGGCTTGAATACATTTTAACGTTTTCCATTATTTGTAGACTGCATTCCTAATTCTAAGTTTCCAATGGATTTTCTTTATTCTTCAGAATGGATTGATGAAGAATTTATTATTTCAATTCTGACCAATCAAATTCAATATTGTTTTACTTACAAATTCTGGTTAAAGTTTTGATGAGTGTAACTACATTAAGAGTCCATATCTCAGTAATTTCTTAATGCATTGCATTGAAACTTTATACATCTCTTCCCAACCATTAAACAAATATATATGAAATTGAAGTAAAATCACTCTTATCTTGCATATTATGCAAATTACGGCCTGTTAATATTTGAGATTAGACATTCTGATTAAGCACTGTCTTATGAACAGCCCTTTTTACCTTGAGCAGGTTGTAATTTTGTTAGAATAAAATTTATTAAATGTCTGGATGATATCTAGGCAAAGTTTAATATATCATGTCCGGTCAAAAAATAGGTCACTTGGCAAAATTAGAAAAATATCTTGTTAACAATCTACGGACCGAATGTTTTGCTTCAGCAGGTTGAAACTTTGTCAGAATTTTTGTCTTGATGATGTCTATGCCAAGTACAAATATGGGTCATGTTGGATTAAAAACTAAGTCACTAGGCCAAATTGAAGGAACATTTTGTTAACAATCTGTAAGCTGCATTTTTAACTGGAGCATTTTGAAACATTGTCAGAATAGTTTATTGTCTTGATGATCTCTAGGCTTAGTTTGAATATAGCTCATGTCGGGTCAAAAACTAGGTCACTAGGCTAAATTATAGAAAATAATTTATGAACACTCATGACTCTAGCAGCTTAAAACTTTTCAGAATGTTTGTCTTGATAACAGCTAGACTAAGTCTGCATATGGGTTGTGTCTTGACAAAAACTAGGTCACTGGGTCAAATTGAAGAAACATCTTGTTAACACTCTGGAATCCACATTTTTTACTTGCGCATGTTGAAACTTGGTTTCAGCATAATTGTTTTAGTCAGAATGTTTGTCTTGATGATATCTTTTTAACTTCATTATGTTGAAATTTTGTCAGAATGATTGTCTTGATATCTAGACCAAATCTGAATATGGGTCAGGTCGCGTCAAAAACTAGACCAGATTGAAGGGACACCTTATTGACACTAGTACTGTTTACAGTCTACAAAATAAGCAGTGGTCCTATGGTCCCTGGCCAGTAAATTTTGGTTCGGACCAGTAAAACATTTCTCTTAGCCAGTATAATATATAGCATAACCAAATATTTAGGATTTTCGGGCCAGTGAATATAACATCATTACATGTTAAATTCAATTACTGTGCTTGCCTGACCACAAAATGAGTTATTGTCATTGACTATGTTGTTGACTTACCTAAGGTGTGCGATCCAGGCCCTCTTGTTTTTTAATGGATTACCATATGAAATTGGATGTTTGACACAAAAATGCTACAGCTCTCTGCAAAAATTTGTTTCTTACTTGAAAGTAATGATATTGTGTTTGTAGTACATGTAGCAAATAATGGAAACTTTTTTTTAAGTTTCAGACCAATGACTTCAAAGTTTATTGCATAGAATTTTTCTGACGTGATAACACTGATGTTAATTTAATGTCATTCATCTGTTTATAGATTGCAGAAGAGCTTAGAATAACAGTTGGAAATGACAAGTTCAGAGATACGAAGCCTGATGCAGATGTTGGCCATAGGTTGGGACCTCCAGTCAGCGAAAGGGATTACAGTTCTTCATACAGGGCAGAGGACGATATGTATGGGTCATCAAGTCGCTATGATAGTAAGACCTCAGTATCAAATCCATATAGATCTCAAGAAGAAGGAAGAGGTTACATGAGAGAAGGTGCAGATAGGAGAGGGTTTGGTTCTTCTCGCGAATCCTCTGGTGTCCCACCTGGACAACCTTTGTTCGCAGCAGCATCAAGGATAGCTGCGTCAAGTTATTCAGGTGCTCCAGTCACAAGTACGCCTTCAGCTGTTAGTACTTCAACAAATGCAAGACCATTGAAATCAATTTTGAAGAAAAAGAATGAACCTGCAGAAAAATCAGTAACAGCACCAAGTCAAAGATCTTCAGGTCTACCTGGCATGGCTAATTATATAGATGATATTGATGATGAGGAGAAATTTCTGTATGGCGAAGAGGACAGTAGCAAAAAAGGCACCGACAGATTGGCGGATAATTATGGACATAAAGCAGGAGGCCATAGCTCGGTACCAGATATAAGATCAGCAGCTCAGGCCTGGAAACCAGCAGCACCACCACCTTCTAACACTGTATCAGGGATTGTATCAGACTTTGTGTCAACTCAAAGGGATTATTCTGACAGACAACAAGTGCTTCCACATACTCCAACAGCTCCAACAAACTCACAAACATTAGGTCCAGCTGGAAATGCTAGTGGTGGCGGTGATTTGTGGAGTATGCTTGCTAAAAGTGTTCAAACAGTGCAGCAGCAACAACAGCAGCAACAACCAACACAGCCCCATCAAGATGTGTTTAGTGGTCAACAACAGCAACAAAATACTTTCCAATCTTTCCCACCCCAGACCGCTCAGCCTGCCCAGCCTGTCCAGCCCACACAACCTGCCCAGGGAAAAGATGCGGGCCATGATCCAACAATTGAAAATATACTGAAATCTATTGGCTTTGATTTTGACATGTCAAAGAGAATGCAAGAGAAAGCTAAGCAGGCATCTGGGGAAGTAGTCCCACCCAAACCACCGACATCTGAAGATTCCCAATATGGTTTAAACCACACTGCATCTTTTATTGGAAGTGGAATGTCTCATGAAGATTTGAGGTCAAGTCTAGGTGTACTGGAGAAAGATCCAGGTTATCAGCCTGACTCCAGAGAAAGTGAGAGACATAATACTAGAGACAATTCTAACAAAGCTTATGATGACAGGCGAAGCGACTATGTTGATGACAGAGGAATTTCTATGGAAGGCAGAAGAAACAGAGACTTTGATGATAATAGGAGAGACTCACTTGATGGAAGAAGAGATTCACCTGACAGAAATAGAGGAAGAACTTTTGATGAAAACAGGAGAAACTCATCAGATAGAAATAGAGGAAGGGGTTTTGATGATGTCAGGAGAGATTCACCTGTCAGAAACACAGGTAGAAGTTTTGAGGAAACCAGGAGAGATTCACCTGTCAGAAATAGAGGAAGAAGTTTTGATGAAAACAGGAGAGATTCTCCTGATAGAAATAGAGGAAGAAGTTTTGATGAAACCAGGAGAGATTCACCTGTCAGAAATACAGGTAGAAGTTTTGATGAAACCAGGAGAGATTCTCCTGATAGAAATAGAGGAAGAAGTTTTGATGAAAACAGGAGAGATTCTCCTGATAGAAATAGAGAAAGAAGTTTTGATGAAAACAGGGATGACTCTAGAGAGAGAGCAAAGAGTTCTTATGACATGTTCTCTAGTCCACTCAAAGGTCAAAGTCAAGACTTGCATGAAAAGGGACTTTCCCCAGTAAGTGATGATGGATCCCCTCCACCCCCAATGTTCAATCTGCCCCCAATAACTATCAAAAGGAGAAGTGTTTTGGAACGTAATAGAAGTCCTGGCTGGGACCAGAACAGAAGTCCAGAAAGGACAATTCAAGTCAGTCGAAGTAGTAGAAGCCCAAGTTTTACTAAGCCATCAAATCAATTACGGTCTAACAGAAGTCGAAGTTCTAGTAGAGGTAGAGATTCAATAACAAGGAAAGGAAGTCCTATTATAAGAAGAACAATTACAGTAAAGCCAGACTTTAAGAAAAGGTCAAGTCCAGGTCGCAGGGACCGCAAAAGTCCAAGTCCACTGAGTAAGAGAAGGAGTCCAGTCAGTAGGAAGCGCAGCAGAAGTCCAGGAAGCAGAAGGCGAAGCAGTAGTCCAGGACGACGCAGAAGTCGAAGCCCAGGTAGACATGGAAGTAGAAGCCCTGGGCGACGAAGAAGTCCTGGTAGAGGCAGGAGTCCAGGAAGGGGAAAAAGTCCAGGCAGAAGAAGCAGGAGTCCAAGAAGAAAAAGCAGAAGTCCAAGACGTAGGAGTTCAAGTCCCAGGAGAAATAGAAGCCCAAAAAGAAGAAGTATAAGTCCTAGAGGGACAAAGCGCAGTTTCAGTCCAAGAAGTTCAAGTAGGGACATAAAACATCGTAGAAGTGGAAGTAGAGAAAGACGCCACAGAGGCAAAGGTGGAAGGTCAAGGAGTGGAAGTGGTAGTAGGAGTGGTTCTGACTCCGATCTTGATGGACCTGCAAACACACAATACTTCAGTTCACCCTTGCGACTCCCAGGTAGACCACCACAAAGGTTTTTTCCTGGACCTCCCCCTCAAGGACCACCGCCAAATTTTGGACCCCCATGTCCACCTGGCCCACCGCCCCCCATGTATGGACCAGGACCTTTCCAAGTACCCATGGGCCCTCCTCCTTTTGGAATGCCTCCACCACAGTTTTCTGTTCCTCCACCAATGCATCCTACAGTGCCAGTTAGTTATCCATCTCAACTTACTTACATTGTACCGACTGTCTCAGCCCCTCCTATTGATGCAACAGCGCCACCACCTGGTACATTTGACATGCCTCTTAATCTTCCCGGTCGTCTATCTGAGATTCCTGATTTACCTGGAGAGGAGAGAAAGGTGTATGTGGATACAGGTAGGGAAGACATAAAAGAAAGGATTAGTAACAGAACTGTTTTACCTCCAAAGTCATCTGTTAATGAAGGGTCCGATACATCACATAACAGAATTGTTATTGTGGGTGGGAAACCAAAATCTAAACCCATTGCTTCAAGCAGTGTAAAAGAAACTAAGAAACCACCAGATCCAGCCAAAGAGCAAGCTAAGATATTGAAAGAAAAAGAAGACTTTGATAATAAGATAAATTTACTTCAATCTGAGTTTACTAATCTAAAGAAGTTGGAAGAAGATGTGAAATCCAGCACAAAAACTTCAAAAGATAATGCCACAATTTTAGAGGAGAACAATAAATTGAGAGAAGAAATAAAGAAAGAACTGAGTAAACTTGTAAGAGAAAGAAGAGCCTTTGAAACCAGACACAGTAATGTGTTGAAAGATGTTCAGGTGAAAAGAGAGATAAAGATTACTCCTAAAAAGACAGACAGTGACAAGAAGAGAGAAGCCTTAAAGAGAGATGCTGACAAGAAACTAGGCATTAAAACAGAAACTACTAGATCCACAGATTCACAGGTAATGTAAGCCCTTTCCAACATACAGACGCTTTCTGAAGCCTCTGCAGCAAACACTTTTGAAAACATTGTGTCTAAAGGATTGATTAATTGCTTGGTGTTTTATGCCGTTTACATTAATTTTTCAGTTATATCACAGCATTTCCAGGGTAAGTTACCAGTGCTACTGGTCCGTATATCCTGACCAGGCAGTCATAATGCTTACCCCATAGCCCTGAGTGCCAAGGAGGGTTCCAATTTACTACCACTTTAAAATTCTGACCTGGCCTGGGATCAAACTCTCGACCTCCTGCATCGAGGCGGATGCACTTCCACTACACAACGGAGGTTGTGACAAAAGGAAAAAATGCTCTTAATGAGCAATTTCCATTTTTGTCACAATGTTTACAAGTCTTGCAAATAGAAAAGGGTTAAAATGCTTCCGTTTTACTTGAATACATAGCTCAGGCATTTCATTTATCCCTTTTCCAAATGTTTTTGATGCCTCTGCAGCAGATGGATTCAAAACATTGTGGCCAAGGGGTAAATTTAATTTCTCCTTTTGCCACTATGTTTTCAATTATATTCAATAATTGATCTTTTGTTAATAGTATATTTTCTGTTATTTATGTAAATGTTTTCAAAGTCGTCTGCTGCAGATTTGTTGTATATGGGAAAGGGTTATGTAGCCCATATTGCGTACTCAACCTGTGACAGACCAATTTGCAGGAGGACTAGATAAACTAAACCCTTTCCCACATATAGACACTTTCTGAACCCTCTGCAGCTGATAATTTTTGTAAACATTGTGACAAAAGGAGAAATTGCTCAATGCGAGCAATTTCCACTTTTACCACAATGTTTTAAAATTTTATCCTTTCATTTATAGAGATTTAAGCAATTTTTGTCTGGATATTTTCGAAGTCATCTGCTTCAGAATTGTCATATGTGGGCAAGGATTAAGATGGATTATCCCCACAATATCTCCCTTATTACTCAACCCTATATTGGTTAGAACCCTAAGCATAGGGTGATGTAAGGAGTTTAGATCAATAACTACATGTATATATATCTTGTATTGAGCTCTGATTCAATGTGTCCTATTCGTAGCGACACAGGCTGTCAATCCAGGGGTTGTAAGTTCGAACCCCAGCCCGACCATCTTTCTTTACGACGTTTGACAAAAGTCAATGTGACAAGCGTCATTCTTCTTTCATTAATGGGCTTACTATGTGGAAAAGCAGCCAGTTGCTTGGTAAGACTGTTTTGTGGAGTTCTGGTGTGAGAAAGACAGGAAACACATGGATCTATATAGGTGACCTGGCCGCTATGAAATGACTTGATTTTTTTTGGAAACCGTGTTCAACCCTAATTAATCCTAATCCTTTCCCATAAACAGATGGATTTTAACGCATCTGCAGCAGTAGGTTTTTGAAAAAATTATTGAAAAATATTTTTATATACATGTATAGAGGTTTACCAGATTATCCCCCCAGATGATTTGAAAGGTGTCTGCTGTCTGCTGCAGATTTGTTGTATGTGATAAAAATTCGGATTTACTTATGTCAATGTATGTTTCAGTTTAAGGTGGAGAAAGGTAAAATGATGAAGCATCAGTTTGTAGATGCTGGGGACCACTGGTGTAAGGGCTGTAACCTTGACATTAACAACATCCACGACTATGTTCAGCATTTGTCCAACTATAAACATAAACAGGTATTTAGTTACACTGCTTTTTAGCTCGACTATTCGAAAAATATGAGAGCTTTACTACTCGCCCCGGCATCAGCGTCCGGTAAAAGTTTTAGGGCAAGTTGGCATTTTCATTCATCAGTATTTGTGCTAGGGCTTTCATATTTGGAATATAGTTACATCTTATACCTTTCTTCATATTGTAAGCTGAAAGTGCTGAGTGTGACCTTTTTTTTTTAAATTTTTCTCAATAAGTACTAGGGCTTCCTTAATTACATTATAATACCTTTCTTTACATTGAAGGCTGAAGATGCCGAGTGTAACCTTCTTATTGGGGTCAAAAACTTGCTTTTGGGTGGTTAAAGTTTTAGGGCAAGTTGGAATTTTCATTTTTTTTTTTTACTTTTTCTCAATAAGTACTTGTGCTAGGGCTTTCATATTTGGAATATAGTTACATCTTATACCTTTCTTCACATTGGATGCTGTGTGTGACCTTCTTTTTGGGGGAAAAAACATGGTTTTGGGTGCTTCAAGTTGTAGGGCAAGTTGGAATTTTCATTTTTAGCTCGACTTTTGAAAAAAATGAGAGCTATTGTCATGACCCTGGCGGCGGCGGCGGCGGCCGCGTGGTCGTCCAGTTAAGGTTTTTTGTTTAGCTCATTTTTTAGCTCCACTGGCTGAAAGCCAGTCGAGCTTATGTCATGGCGAATTGTCCGTTGTGCGTGCGTAAACTTTTTCCTTTAAACGACTTCTTCTCCCTAACCACTTGGCCAATTTGGTTGAAACTTCATGGGAAGCATCCTCTCAATGTCCTCTAATAAATTCCTTCAAATTTTTTTGATCCATTCGAAATTCTGGTTTCCATGGCAACCGAAAGAAAAAAATAGTGAGAACTTAAAAAATCTTCTTCTCCAAAAGTGTCAGGACGATTTTCAAATAATTTTGTAGAAATGTTCCTTGGGTGACTCTTTATTAGATTCCTTCAAGAAATGTCGATTGGTTGAAAAACATGGCCGCCAGGGGGGCGGGGCTATTTTGCCTTATATTGCAATAGTGAAAACTTAAAAAATCTTCTTCTCCGAAAGTGTTCAGCTGATTTTCAAATAATTTTGTAGAAATGTTCCTTGGGTGACCCTTTATCAGATTCCTTCAAGAAATGTTGCTTCGGCGAAAAACATGGCCGCCAGGGGGGCGGGGCTATTTTGCCTTACATAGCTATAGTGAAAACTTAAAAAATCTTCTTCTCCGAAAGTGTTCAGCCGATTTTCAAATAATTTTGTAGAAATAATCATTGGGTGACCCTCTATCAGATTCCTTAAAGCCATGTTGATTGGTCGAAAAACATGGCCGCCAGAGGGCGGGGCTATTTTACCTTATATGACCATAGTGAAAACTTAAAAAATCTTCTTCTCCGAAAGTGTTCAGCCGATTTTCAAATAATTTTGTAGAAATGTTCATTGGGTGACCCTCTATCAGATTCCTTCAAGCCATGTTGATTGGTCGAAAAACATGGCAGCCAGAGGGCGGGGCTATTTTGCCTTATATGACCATAGTGAAAACTTAAAAAATCTTCTCCTCCGAAAGTGTTTGGCTGATATTCAAATAATTTTGTAGAAATGTTCCTAGGCTTACCCTCTATCAGATTCCTTCAAGCCATGTTGATTGGTTGAAAAATATGGCTGCCAGGGGGTGGGGCTATTTTGCCTTATATGGCTATAGTGAAAACTTAAAATATCCTCTCCGACGAAAGTGTCAGGCCGATTTTCAAATAATTTTGCAGAAACATTCCTTGCGTGACACTCTACAAGATTCCTTTAAGCCATGGTGGTTGGTAAAGAAATAGCCACCAGGGGGCAGGGCTGTTTGGAGATTTTATTTTTGCCTTATGGCCGTGGAGCGATACTGGCCCTCTTGGGCCTCTTGTTTTCTTTCTGTTTTCTCCCTATCAGTCGAGCGTCGGTGCCGTACGCGGTGCTCTTGTTCAAATTTTGTTTTACTTTTTCTCAATAAGTACTTGTGCTAGGGCTTTCATATTTAGAATATAATTACATCTAATACCTTTCTTCACATTGAATGCTGAAGATGCTGAGTGTGACCTTCTTTTTGGGGTAAAAAACATTTGGTTAAAGTTTAAGGGAAAGTTGGAATTTTCAATTTTCTTTTACTTTTTCTCAATCAGTTCTTGTGCTAGGGCTTTCATATTTGGAATATAATTAATACCTTTCTTCATATTGTATGCTAAAGATGCTGAGTGTGACCTTTTTTGGGGGGTAAAATACATGAATTTGGATGGTTAATGTTGAAGGGCAAGTTGGCATTTTCATTTATTTTTAGCTCGACTATTCGAAGAATATGATAGCTTTACTACTCGCCCCGGCGTCTCCGTCTCCGTCGTCGTCCGGTTAAAGTTTTAGGGCAAGTTGGCATTTTCATTCATAAGTAATTGTGCTAGGGCTTATAGTTACATCTTTTACCTTTCTTCACATTGAATGCCAAAGATGCTGAGTTTGACCTTCCTTTTGGGGTAAAAAACATGATTTTCTGTGGTTAAAGTTTTAGGGCAAGTAGGATTTTATTTTATTTTTTTAACTTTTTCTGAATAAGTACTTGTGCTAGGGCTTTCATATTTGGAATATAATTACATCCAATACGTTTCTTCACATTGTATGTTGAAGATGCTGAGTGTGACTTTTAGGGGGTAAAAAATATGATTTTTGTTTGATTTTGAGAATTTTAGATCAATTCATAATTTTTGGTTACATTCCTTTCTAATTGTGATCATTCATTTATCAAATATAATTCTTCAACATATCAAACGGGTTTTGCGTGGTGTCAAACATTTGGAAAACCTTTTTTTTTAAGATTGTGCTAATTTTGGACTCGGTCAGTTTTTACATTGGCGTTTAGCTCAACGTTAAAGTTACATCATTCAAATCACTTCATACTTCACCCATTTGTTAAGGACCATCGTACAATTAGGTTAGATAACTCTATTGTATCCTAAATATGGAGTAATGGCCCTTGATTGACTTAGGAAATTTGATTTTTAAATTATATATATTCTTTTCAATGTTGACAAAAGTCACTGTAACAAGCGTCATTCGGTTTCCACCAGTGGAAAAGTAGCCAGTTGCTTGGAAAACTGGTGTGAGAAAGCCAGGAAACATGATATGACTGAAAAATTGTTGAAAACGGCGTTAAACCCCAATCAATTAATCAACTGTCACCCTTTCACTAACTGATGTTTTGGCAGATGAGACAATTGTTCCTTCAACACTGTTGTGTTTATTTGTCTTTATTTCCTGTTACATTGATAGGAAACCTGCCCAGAAATGGTCACAAATAATTCTACAAAATTAAACTTTACAAACTTTTATATTAATATGAGTGGAAATATATTGTATTGACAATGTTAGATGTATTCTGACTTTGTTTATACCTTTTTACTGATATGTTTTTTAGCTCACCTGAGCTTTGCTCAAGGTGAGTTATTGTGATCGCCTTTTGTCCGGCGTCCGGCGTGCATCAACTTCTTCTCCTCAGTAACCAGTGGGTCAATTGGGATGAAACTTCACAGAAAGCATCCTCTCAATGACCTTACCAGAATTCCTTCAAATTTTTGGGATCCATGCAGAATTATGGTTTCCATGGCAACGAAATGAAAAAAACTTCAAAATTCTTCTTCTCCCAAACTGGTTGGCACATTTTCAAATAATGTTGTAGAAATGTTCCTTGGTTGACCCTCTATCAGATTCCTTCAAGCCTAGTTGATTGGTCGAAAAACATGGCCGCCAGTGGGGGCGTTTTTTTTTTGCCTTATATGGCTATAGTGAAAACTTAAAAAATCTTCTCCTCCGAAAGTGTCAGGCTAATTTTCAAATAATTTTGTAGAAATGTTCCTTAAGTGACCCACTATCAGATTCCTACAAGCCATGTTGATTGGTCGAAAAACATGGCCGCCAGTGGGCGGGGCTATTCTGCAGTATATGGCTATAGTAAAAACTTTTCTCCTCCGAAAGTGTCAGGCCGATTTTCAAATAATTCTGTAGAAATGTTCCTTGGATGACCCTTTATCAGATTCCTTCAACCCATGTTGATTGGTGGAAAAACTTGGCCACCAGGGGGCGGCGCTATTTTGCCTTATATGGCTAAAATGAAAACTTAAAAACTCTTCTTCTCCGAAAGTGTCTGGCCGATTTTCGAAAAAAAAAAAATCAGTTGAGCGATCCAGGGCCATCATGGCCCTCTTGTTATACTTCTCAAAGTTAAAATCATATGAAGGCGAAAATAGTAAAAATTGCGCATAATGAGCAATTTCTCCTTTTGCTACAAAGTTTTCAACTGTACTCAGTAATTATACTTTCATAAATAGAGATTTTCCATTGTTTGGTCAAGTTGTCTGCTCCTAATGTGTTGAATGTTGGTATAATGAACTGGCAATTGTGATTTATTTATCAAATATTTTACTTTTAGTCTATACCTGATGATTTCAAACCATGGAAAGAAGGATTCCAACCCAATGAGGGGATGATAGTCAACAAAAATGGCATAAGAGTGCCTTTACCAGGTAAAACCCCTGAAATATATATAATATGTTTATTTCATGCTCTAAAATCTGAAAAACGGATTGAAATTCAGCCAATCAGAGGCCCCCTAGCAAACAAAGTATCAAATCGTAAATGATGGACACAGAATAATTTTGATGGCACATAAAGACTTTTAAAATGAAAATACATTTTTATTAATATGCATATATATATAAACAGAAAATGGAAGAAAAGTAAATAATTGATACAAATAAATAAGAAGTCAAAAATGGAAATCTAATTTCAAATTTTAAACTTAAATAAAAGTCCCCTTAAAATAATTGAAAAGATAAAATAGTGGCAGTTCGCCAAATGGCTATATGCCTAATGGCGAGGGTAAATAAAACAAGATCAGATGGTTCTAAAATCTTTCTTCTTCTTTTTAGCCAATGTTATGGGTATCGAAAGATTTTGTCTTACATAGACAATTCTTTTGATTACACACAACATTGGGTTTTGAAGAGTAATAAAAGAGATACAGTATGGAAAAGACCATTTTACTCATTATCTGAAACTCTTAAACACATAGAGACTGTAGACCTCTCTGAAGTTGTCAACTGTAGAAATAGTTTTGGCAGGCATGAGGCTGCTGAACAAAATATTTTCACTCGGATAACTTTATTTTAACTAGCTTCATTACATCCAGTTGCGGTTGCAAGGGGCTTAGGTTCAAATATATTATGGGATTGTAGACACAACACGAGATTCGCACATTTTGAATATATAGTGGCAAAGGAGAAATTTAATAGTACTTGAGCTCAACTTACTCAAAGTAGAGGTTTAAAAACAAAACCTGGTTTATATGCATTTCTTTTATTGACATATTTCATGTAAAGAATTTACTCAAAAACAAAAAGAAAGTTGTCAACACATTTTAGATTATTATACAGATGTATTGCTTTTCCGTCGTTTATCTGTAACGGTTTCATTAACTGACCATTTAGCAATGCCAAGTTCCTATAGCTATGTCAGTAGCGATGCAGATTGTCAATCGATTGGTTGCTGTGTGAGAAACAATAGTTAGTGAATTGGTCACCTTGGTGTGACTGAAAGATTGTTGAAAACAACATTAAATCAATCAACTAATAGCAGGTAACGCAGTCATGTGATCCTTAGAAAAATCTTGATTACTTTTCAGGTGTTGAATTTTTGTATCCAGTGACGGCCTACTACTGTAAGCTTTGTCGGGTGTTTTTAGGCGATGTCTCCTGTGGGATGGACCACATTAGATGCGAGAGTCATTATATTAACTATCAGGTAATGTATGCTGACAGGTATGTCACTTTGTTGTTTCCATCACCCCAAATGGCCCATATCTGTGTTCAGTTACCTGATTTGTGAGCTTATTCAAGCAAGTGCATCAATCCTACATCAGCACCTGTTTAAGAAGCTGAAATTCGATTAATGGATGAGCTGTTGTCCAACCTAAAATTGAACGGAATGCAATGCTGACAGACCATTTTAGAAAATTGCAAATGAAGTGCATTTTAAAGAATGGTAAAAACATTTGAAAAAAGTATAGTTATTCATTTCATTGTTGGATCCCCTCCCTTGGTAGTGATGGTGGAATCAAGTACTGCTCAGTGTCAATTAATTTAGTAGAAGGTTTTGTCTTGAATAAAAAAAAAAAACAGTATGTAAATATTTCTTCAACTGATATATACTCATGAACACAATAAAAAAAACAAATCATGTCTCATTACGGTTTTGGTCCAAATTAGGTGTATGATATTGCTAGTATGTTGTGTCCATTTTAGAGTAAAACTGTTAATAAAGCAACATACCCAAGCTTCCCTAACTTTGTGTACTTTGTATAAATGACTTGTCAAGATACAAAGAAAGACTTTCATGTTTGCAAAATGGATTGTAATTTACTTATGTTAAGTTATGTGCAAGGGGAGGATTTTCAAATGAATATCAACACAACCAGACAGTGCAGGGATACTACAGAGTTTGAGGAATGAATGGGGGCATGCCACATCATTATGGAAGGGGGCATGCCACATCATTATGGAAGGGATAACACCATGGAGAAAGTGATCACCAAACCTGAACATGTTTTATTTGACTTTATATTATTACAGGTTCAATTGACATTTTGATTTATCAGTGTTAAAAATGTCTAGTAAAATCATGTTACAGAAATGATGATGTTTTTATAAAAATAGGCCTTTGGATATAATATCAAATTCGGCCACTTATACCAAAGGTCCTAGGTTTGAATCCTGTGATAAGCGGGTTCTGCCTATGGGATTTTCTACACACACGTCGAGAGTACTGGTTATGTCTCCAGTAAGCAGTCATTGAACGTGATTAACCTAAGCTTAAAGCTTGTTTTGCAATCAATTTAAATAATAAAATAAATAAGTTTAAACTAAATTCTGGTCATCATAATTTTCTGAGCGCCGAAACCTGATGTAAAGTTTGTCTGAAAAGATTTTTAGCTCTACTATTCAGAGAATATGAGAGATATTGTAGTGTCGGCGTCACACCTTGGTTTATGTTTTGAAGGCAAGTACATATTTTCCACCATAGCTCTGTTTCTACTTGATGTATTGCATTGAAACTTTCTACAATTATTCCAAACTATCACACATGAAGAGTTAGATAACTCTATCCTGCATATAATGCAAATTATGGACCTTTTTGACTTTATAGAAGTTCTGGTTAAATATTTGCTTGCAACTACATTAAGACTCCATATCTCGGTAAATATTTGATGCATTGCATTGAAACTGTACATCCCTTACCAACCATCACACCTATGTAAATAATCATTCTTGCATATAAGGCAAATTATTCCCCCTTATTTTCTGACTTTGAAATTTTGGTTAAAGTTTGCATGTAATTACATATCCATATCCATATCTCAGTAACTAATAAGCGTTGACATAGTCAATTGCACTGTACGGACGTCTCCAGTTAGAATAACACTGTATATCAGTCAAATTGTGAATTGGACCTAAATGTATGGATTATTAAAGTTTTTAGCTCCACGCTTATGTCATGGCGAATTGTCTGTGTGTGCATGCATGCGTTAACTTTTTCCTTTAAACAACTTCTTCTCTCTAACCACTGGGCCAATATGGTTGAAACTTCATAGGAAGCATCCTCTCAATGTCCTCTCTTAAATTCCTTCAATTTCTTTTGATCCATCCATAATTCTGGTTTCCATGGCAACCAAAAGAAAAAAATAGTGAAAACTTAAAAAATCTTCTTCTCCGAAAGTGTCAGGCCGCTTTTCAAATAATTTTGTAGAAATGTTCCTTGGGTGACCCTTTATTAGATTCCTTTAAGAAATGTTGATTGGTTGAAAAACATGGCCGCCAGGGGGCGTGGCTATTTTGCCTTATATAGCTATAGTGAAAACTTAAAAAATCTTTTTCTCCGAAAGTGTTCGGCCGATTTTCAAATAATTTTGTAGAAATGTTTATTGGGTGACCCTCTATCAGATTCCTTCAAGCCATGTTGATTGGTCGAAAAACATGGCCGCCAGAGGGCGGGACTATTTTACCTTATATGACCATAGTTAAAACTTAAAAAATCTTCTTCTCCGAAAGTGTTGAGCAGATTTACAAATAATTTTATAGAAATGTTCATTGGGTGACCCTCTATCAGATTACTTCAAGCCATGTTGATTGGTAAAAAAACATGGCCGCCAAAGGGCGGGGCTATTTTGCCTTATATGGCTAAAGAGAAAACTTAAAAAATCTTCTCCTCCGAAAGTGTCTGGCTGATATTCAAATAATTTTGTAGAAATGTTCCTAGGCTGACCCTCTATCAGATTCCTTCAAGCCATGTTGATTGGTTGAAAAATATGGCCGCCAGCAGGTGGGGCTATTTTGCCTTATATGGCTATAGTGAAAACTTAAAATATCCTCTCCTTCAAAAGTGTCAAGACGATTTTCAAATAATTTTGCAGAAGCATTCCTTGGGTGACACTCTACAAGATTCCTTTAAGCCATGGTTGTTGGTAGAAAAAATTGGCCACCAGGGGGCAGGGCTGTTTGGAGATTTGATTTTTGCCTTATGGCCGTGGAGTGATACTGGCCCTCTTGGGCCTCTTGTTTGTTATTGCATTGTGTAAACCATCCAGGTCTGAAAATTTCTTACCCTTATCAAGTTGATAAATGAAACCGTTTTTTCATCATCCCTGACTTTTTGACACATTATTTCATGCTAATGGACTTCTCTTTATTAAATATTGATAAGATTAGCCTGTACAAAGGTGAAGGATATTGGTCTACATTTTTTTAGCTCACCTATGCACGAAGTGCAAGGTGAGCTATTGTGATCACATTTTGTCCGGCGTCCGGCCGTCGTGGGTCGTCAACATTTCAGCTTGTTAACACTCTACAGGCTACATTTTGCATCCAATCTTCATGAAAGTGTATCAGAACATTCATCTCCATCAAATCTTGGACAAGTTCGAAACTGGGCCATATGAGGTCAAAAACGAGGTCACTAGGTCAAATTGAAGCAAAATCTTGTTAACACTCTGGAGGCCACATTTTCACCTTGAGCATGTTGAAACTTTATCAGAATGTTTGTCTTTATGATATGTAGGTCAAGTTCGAACATGGGTCATGTAAGGTCAAAAAGTAGGTCACTAGGTCAAATTGAAGGAAAATCTTGTTAACACTCCAGAGGCCACATTTTCAACTTGAGCATGTTGAAATATTGTCAGAATGTTTGTCTTAAAAATATCTAGGTCAAGTTTAAATATGGGTCATATTGGGTCAGAAACTAGGTCACTAGGCCAAATTGAAGGAAAATCTTGTTAACTCGGTAGAAGCCGCATGTTTTGCTTAAGCAGCTTGAAATTTGGTCAGACTGTTTGTCTAAATGATATCTAGGCCAAGTTCGAATATGGGTCATGCCGGGTTAAAAACTAGGTCACTAGGCCAACTTGAAGGGTAATCTTGTTAACACTCTGGATACTGCATTTTTAACTTTAGCATGATGAAACTTTATCAGAATGTTTTTCTTGATGATATGTAAGTCAAGTTCGATCAAGGGTCATGTTGGGTCCAAAAATAGGTCACTAGGTCAAATTGAAGGAAAATCTTGTTAACACTCTAGAGGCCGCATTTTTTGCTTCAGAAGTTTGAAATTTTTCTAGAATGTTTGTCTTAAAGATATCTAGGTAAAGTTCGAATATGGGTCATATTGGGTCAGAAACTAGGTCACTAGGCCAAATTGAAGGAACATCTTGTTAACTCTGTAGAAGACGCATTTTTTGCAACAGCAGCTTGACATGTTATGAGAATGCTTATCTAAATGATATCTAAGCCAAGATCGAATATGGATCATGTAGGGTCAAAAACAAGGTCACTAGGCCAAATTGAAGGAAAATCTTGTTAACACTTTGGATGCCACAGTTTTTGCTTCAGCAGCTTGAAATTTGGTCAGAATGTTTGTCTGAATTATATCTAGGTCAAGTTTGAATATGGGTCATATTGGGTCAGAAACAAGGTCAATAAAGGAAAATATTGTTCAAACTCCGGAGGCCGCATTTTTACTTTGAGCAAGTTGAAAATTTGTCAGAATGTTGTCTTGATAATATCTAGTCCATGTTGGAATATGGGTCATATCAGGTATAAAAATATAGATCACTAGGCCAAATGAAGGAAAATCTTGTTAACACTGGAGGTTGCATTCAGAATAATTGTTTTGATGTATTTTGCATTGTAGAACATTGTATAATTAAGGTGAGCGATCCAGGGCCATCATGGCCCTCTTGTTTGAATATTTGTAGTTAAAAGTCACTGATAACATAATGTGCTAATGTTATTAAAGTCCTAGACAGCTTGATAAGGGTTAAACATGCTGATTTATTAAATGAGTATTTGTATGTGAGCACAACAATGGCAGTTGTGTGAATTCATCCATGCATCCAGAGAAGTTTGTAAGGTCTATAACTTTGAAATATATAATTGGATTTTCAATTGTACACATTGCTGAGATAGTGTTTGGCCTGCAAGACATTGGTATAGCTCAAGGGTCAATATATCATTGCAAAACAGTGGAAAGGGCTAGTTTTGCTTATAAAATATGAATGCATACATGTCAAATCACTTGGCCTAACTGTTGACCTTCATGAGATGATTTGCAACATGCAAGTATTAAGACTAACTCAAAGGTCAAGTTCAAATACAAATTAAATAGGATTTGTCTGGTTTATAACTTTCTAATGCATAAATGCATTTTCAAATAAATCGGCAACATTTTCACCTTTATAAATGTATGTGTTACATGAAATACCTAGGACTGTAGCTGAACGGTTATAGTCACATTTTTAGCTCACCTATGCACAAAGTGCAAGGTGAGCTTTTGTGATCGCTCACCGTTCGTCGTCGTCCGTCCATTCACATTTTCCTACAAACGACTTCTCCTCCTAAACCAATTAATCAAATTCAAAATAATTTTACAGGAATGTTCCTTGGGTGGATCTCTTTCAAACTTGTTAAAAGAATTCTATTCCATACAGAACTTTGGCTGCCACGGCAACAAAAAAGGGGAAATTAACCAAATCTTAAAAAATCTTCTTGTCAAAAAGGGGAATCCGCTGTGGTCGGGTGGTTAGCGTTGGGGATTTCGAAACCGGGTGTCCCGGGTTCGATCCCCAGTCGCGGCAATTCGGTCATGGTGGAGTGCTCTTGGGCAAGGCACATTTTCTAGCCTAGTACTGGTTTGTTCACCCAGGGATCATGAATAATTAAATTTAAATGCGCGCTAAATGACCTTAGCTGTCGATGCGCCGTAAAACAATATACATTCATTCATTCATTGTCAAAAAGGACTGGCCCGATTTGAATTTTTTTTTGCACAAATGTTCCTTGGGGCACCCTTTACCAAGATTGTTCAAATATTTCCAATCCGTTGAAAACATGGCCACCAGGGGGGGCGGAGCTTGTTTTCCTTATATGTGCATTGTTAAAACTTTAAAAATCTTCTTGTCCAAAAGTACTTGCCCGATTTGAAAATTATTTTGAACAAATGTTCCTTGGGGCACCCTTTACCAAGATTGTTAAAATATTTCCGATCCGTTGAAAAACATGGCCGCTAGGGGGCGAAGCTTGTTTTCCTTATATGTGCATTGTTAAAACTTTAAAAATCTTCTTGTCCAAAAGTACTGGCCCGATTTGAAAATTATTTTGCACAAATGTTGCTTGGGGCCCCCTTTACCAACATTGTTCAAATATTTCCAATCCGTTGAAAAACATGGTCGCCAGGGGGGCGGAGCTTGTTTTCCTTATATGTGCATTGTTAAAACTTTAAAAATCTTCTTGTCCAAAAGTACTCGCCCAATTTGAAAATTATTTTGCACAAATGTTCCTTGGGGCACCCTTTACCAAGATTGTTAAAATATTTCCGATCCGTTGAAAAACATGGCCGCCAGGGGGCGGAGCTTGCTTTCCTTATATGTGCATTGTTAAAACTTTAAAAATCTTCTTGTCCAAAAGAACTGGACCGATTTGAAAATTATTTTGCACAAATGTTCCTTGGGGCACCCTTTACCAAGATTGTTCAAATATTTCCAATCCGTTAAAAAACATGGCCGCCAGGGGGGGGGGGGGGGGCGGAGCTTGTTCATAGACTCATATAGGGAAAAAACTTTAAAAAAATCTTCTTGTCTAAGAGTAGAGGACCCAGGCCTTTAATATGTTGTATGTAGCATCATCCAGTGGACCTCTACCAAGATTGTTCAAATTATAGCCCTGGGGTAAAAAATGACCCCTCCCCTGGGGTGTATTGTATTGTTTAACATAGACTCATATAGAGAACATTTAAAAATTTGAAAGTAGAGGGCCTCGGCCTTTGATATTTGGTATGTAGTATCATCTAGTGGACCTCTACCATGATTGTTCAAATTATAGCCCTGGGGTAAAAAATGACCCCATCCCGGGGGTCACTCGTTTTACATAGACTGATATAGGGAAAAAATTAAGAAATCTTCTTGTCCAAAAGTAGAGGGCCCAGGCCTTTGATATTTGGTATGTAGCATCATCTAGTGGGCCTCTACCAAGATTGTTCAAATTATAGCCATGGGGTCAAAAATGACCCCTCCCCTGGGGGTCACTTGTTTCACATAGACTTGTATAGGGGAAAAACTTAAAAAATCTTCTTGTCTAAAAGTAGAGGGCCCAGGCCTTTGATATTGGGTATGTAGCATCATCTAGTAGACATGTACCAAGATTGTTCAAATTATAGCCCTTGGGTCAAAAATTACCCGTCCCCGGGGGATACTTGTTTTACATAGACTCATAAAGGGAAAAAAAAAATCAAAAAATCATCTTGTCTAAAAGTAGAAGGCCCAGGCCTTTGATATTTGGTATGTAGCATCATCTAGTGGACCCCTCAAAGATTGTTCAATTTATTGCCCTGGGGTCAAAAATGGCCCCACCCGGGTCACTTGTTTTACATATACTCGTATAGGGAAAAACTTTAAAAATCTTGTCTAAAAGTTTAATATTTGAAATCTAACTTCATCTAGTGGACTTCCACAAAGATTGGTCAAATTATTATAGCCCTGGTGTCAAACATGGCTCCACCCTGGGGATCACTTCTTTTACATAGACTTGTTAAGGTAAACACTTTAAAAATATTCTTGTCCATTTGCCATGAATGTTCTTTGGGTGCCCCTCTACTAAGACTTCAAATTATTTTGATAGGATGATAAACATGGCCACCAGGGGGTGTTGCTTGTTTTCCTTATATATGTAGACAAAGAACAATGAAAACTTTTTAAGTTTGATTAAATCAGGTGAGCGATATAGGACCATCATGGTCCTCTTGTTAAAAGGATTAAATCTGTGAGTGGAGTCGAAACTCAAAAATTAAGGTTACGGCTGTGAATTCTTTTCAGCTAACATTTATATTATAGTTGATGTCTAGTTCTTTCCTTAGTTGTTGTTTTTCTTTAAATCGTCCAATATTTTGGTGATTGACATAATTGTGATTTTGATAAGTGTCATATGCCCCAATTGGTATAAAAGGAGAGAATGAGGGGCAGGTGCCTAGGATTTCTTTTTTGTAGTATTTGAGCGAAAAAAGCTATACGACTATGCATGTATTTTGGCTCACCTGAGCAGACAGTGCTCAAGGTAAGCTATTGTGATCATCTGGCCAACGTCTACTTCAACTATTCTCTTAGACCACTAGGCACTTTTCAGCCAAACTTCACAGTTATGTACCTTTGGTGGTTCTCTTTAAAAGTTGTTTAAAGCAATACATTCTATTTGCATCTCTGATTGCTGCGGCATTAGAAGGGGGGAAAAGGACAAAACTTTGAAATTCTTCTCCTCTAGATCGTGTTGGATCTCAAGATAATTTAGCAGAATTGTACCTTTAGTGTGTCTCTACAATATTTGTTCAAGCCAAGCCTTGTTGAATGGTTGAAAAATACAGATACAAGGCGGCATCTTCTGCTCTGAAAGTGCTAGACTGATTAAAAGATATCAAAAAATAATCTGGCAGAAATGCACCTTGTGTGCCTTTCTACTAACCTTGATTGGTATAATGAAACATGGCCACTAGGCTGCATTAAAAAAGGGGATAAAACAACAAAACGTTCAAAGTGCTTGTCTTATTTCTTTATTTGGTAAAAAGCATGTCCCCTAGGGGTTAGGATGTTTTGCAACTATATTGCAGATCAACTAAAAGTGCGAAAGAGTTGAGTTGCATCAACTAGAATAATTTAATATCCTGTTAATTTTCATTTTGTCTTAAAGGTTACATTTCTCAGGTGAGCGATCTATGGCTTCTAAGCCCTCTTGTTCTAATTGGTAATTTTAAAATCCTAGGTATTTTCAATAATGATTTGCAATAGTACCTACAGTTATGGCCTGTGTATTACTATTGAGGAATTTAAGTTATTCATTACAAGCCTAATAGTGGGAATCTTCTGCGTTTGTAAGGTCATTAGATTATGATTTGTTTGAGTTCTATCTGATATTTTAAAGTGTTACATTTAAAGTTCTAATGTTCCACCATGAAAGACCATGACTTATATCACAGAATAGTTTTAGGCATAGAAGATATATGTAATAAAAGTAAATATCTTGCTTAGTTTTATAAAGCATCAACATTTAAATCTAGAGAAATATAAATAAAATCACAAGATTACATTTTATGTATGGTCCTTTTGTGAAACAATACATGGAAAAATGTATAAATATATATATGGAGAGAGTCGAATGTGAACTGGAAACGTTATCCCTTAATGTTGCAAAGGTAGGTGTTACAGCTTTTTATCTCTCTGGGTAACAGAGTTATTTATGTACAACTATATGGGTTGTTTTATTGTATTGATGTGTTTCATATGAAGATGTATTTTATAGTTCACTTGGAGTTCTAAGTGCAGTGCTTTGAGGTCCTTAAGAGTTTATTTTTGTAGGGTTTCTATAGTGCATGCAAGACAATTATATGGAATTTCCTTTATTATTCTTACTGTAAGACTAAAGTTTAAAATTAGAATTTGCATAATCCAACAATTTCATGACTAGTATTTAAATCTGTTGATAAAGACATTAATGTGAAGATCGTATGATGGGCTCATTTTCTAATAAACACTAATCTACAGATTGATGGCAGCAACACGTTGAAAGCGTTTGCTACTCTTACATACAACTGGTCGTTAAACTCTAGTCAAATTCATTTTTGGAATATGAATTTGAAAACAAGTATGCGAAGGCAAAATATAAATTATCATTTCTTTTTCTGTTTATTTCAGAAATTCTGTAAAGACAATCAATACTATGTCAAGAAATTCAAAGAGGAAAAAGAAGCCTACTATCGGAAGAAAGCAGAGGAGACTAAAAGAAAAGAAAGAGAAAGGGAAAAAGAGAAACTTACCAGAGCTGATGTACGTGAAAGGGAAAGAAAGAAAAAGCAAGAAACCGATGCTAAAATTAAAGAAAATGAGAAAATTTCTGGGGCAAATATTGACAATTCAATTGAAAAGTGCAAGGAGAACACATCTGATTTATTTGACATTGATGAAAATGACCCTGAAAGCATTGAAAAAAATGAGAAGGAAAGGGCAGATAAAGCAAAAGTTGCCATTAAGTCTTCTTCGGTTAAGAAAACATCACAGTTGCCACCTTGGCAACCAGTTGGGAAAAAAGTTGAAGAACCAACCAAAAGTAACCTTGACTCTTTCCTTACAACTAATTCTGGGGCTGGCAAAGTTCCAGTTATTTCAGATAAGAAAAAATTAAGTGGAAAAGAGCTTCTGAAAGCCTTCAATGACAAGAAGAAAGATAAGGAACAAAGGGAGCGTGAAGCTAAACAACAAGAGATGGAAGAACAGCTGCAAATAGAACGCAAGGAGAAAAAATCCTTGCAGTTACAGTTAGAAGCCCTTAAGAACATACAAGCAATGCAACTGGAGTTGGCTCTGAAAAACCAAAGAGCGAAGGAAGATGGAAAGGATAAAATTAAAGAAGACGATGACATGTCTCTTGATTCTGACGCTTCTGATAAAGAAACAGAAGATAAAGATGACATGGAAACAGTGGGCATTGATCCACAGTCGGCATCATCACTTAGTAAGATAAAACCGCCACCACCCCCACCCCCACCACCTCCTCCCCCAGACGATGATAAAGGACAGTCGCTATCAAAACGTTTTACAGTCAAATTGGCACCACCACCCCCACCACCTCCGCCCCCGGATAATCTTCAACCCCTAGACGAGGATAAAGAGGACATGAAGATGATGGGCATTGATCCAGATTCTGTTGTACCACTTAGTAAAGTTAAACCTCCACCACCTCCCTCACAGAATCTTCTTCACCCAGACGATAAAGTAGGCTCTACTGTATCACAATCTGATGTCCAAAATCTCTTTTTCACAGATACATCTGCAGGAAAGGTTGATCAAGGTGAAAGTGATTTAGCAGGAATCCCTCTTCCTGCAGATATACCATTACCTAATTCTGACACCACCACCACTCCTGAACGTAGGGATGAAACAAAAAGCTCACCCAAAAAGCATTGGAAAGTGTTTTTTGAGCCCATTGAAGATGAAAAAGATAATTCTAAATCGGAAAATAAATCGAATGACAATAGTAACACACAAAACATAGAGGAAAATAATACTTCATCTGAAGATCATAACATTCTAGAAGATAGTAACAAAGATGATTTAGGTAATATTGACAATGTCGTGTCAGATAATGAAACATTACAAACAGATAGTAAGATGAGCGATGATGAAAGAACTCAAGTTGATAGTGACAAAGATGATTTTAGTAATATAGACAATGTCATGTCAGATAATGAAACATTACAAACAGATAGTAAGATGAGCGATGATGAAAGAACTCAAGTTGATAGTGACAAAGATGATTTTAGTCATATAGACAATGTCATGTCAGATAATGAAACATTACAAACAGATAGTAAGATGAGTGATGATGAAAGAACTCAAGTTGAAAGTAACAAAGATGATTTTAGTAATATAGACAATGTCTTGTCAGATAATGAAACATTACAAACAGATAGTAAGATGAGTGATGATGAAAGAACTCAAGTTGAAAGTAACAAAGATACTTTTAGTAATAAAGACAATGTCATGTCAGATAATGAAACATTACAAACAGATAGTAAGATGAGTGATGATCAAAGAGCTCTAGTTGATAGTAAGACAGTTGAGGCAGGTGATGCTGAGACCAAAATTGATTCACCTGCACAAAAGAGTGTTGATGTTTCGATTGAAGCCAACAAGATTGCAGAAAATGATGATAAAAATGCATCAGGTAATGAAATTGAAATAATTGAAGAAGAATATAAACCCCCAAAGCCATCTGCAAGAGGTAGACGTGGTAGAGGGAGAGCGAGGGGGAAGAGGGGGCGAGGAAGAGGATCAAGAGGTTCCTCAACTTCCAGACGTTCTACAAGAGCAACTCGGTCAAGTATTATAGATACAGAGGTTGACAATGACATAACTGATGAAACTAACATTGAAGTGGAGCCCGATTTGGTAGAAACAGTTAAGGAAGGTATTGTAGAAGAAAAACATCAATCGTCAGAGTGTGTTGAAGAAAGCAACAGTGAATCACAAAGTGCATCAGAAAATGAGATAAATCAAAGTGAAATGGGTGACAAGTCTATTGCTGATGATAAACCGATCACCACAGAAAGCGAGGGCCCATTAGTACAAGATTATGATACCGATGCAAGTAACATGAATGTCGATAATGAATCCAAGGTAGATGTGAGTTATACAAGTGATACAAATTCAGTTTTAAATATAGAAAATAAAGACTCTGGTGCTAGTATGTGTGATGTTGTTAGTGTACAATCAACTCAACCTGTATTTGAAGTGGGGAGATCCACAAAACGACGGAGAAGGTCATCTGGAATGGATAAACATGGAGCTGAAATGACCTCCTCAGATGTAGAAGGTACGAGTTATTTTTCCAATATTTACTCTAGTGTGGTTTAGATGGACATAAACACTCTTGTATTTTGTACTTATGGAAGGCATTTAAACCTCTCAATATTTTGAATGATATAACTTATTAATGATCGTCTTTCACTTTTAAATAAATTTAAAAATGTCAAATGTCAATCTTATTTGGAGAATTCTTGTCAAGATAAACTTTCAGTATCCGATCTGAGGTCAAATTCAGTCCAGATTAATAGCCATTGATAGTCATACATGATTGAGTTGGGTAAACGCCATTTTCAAAAAGTTTCAAGCCATATCACGGCGGCAATTTCTCCTGCCCATGTATTTCCTGGCTATCTGACATCAGTACTCCACACACGTCTTTGCAAGCAACTGGCTGCTTTTCCACATAGACTGTTAGCCGTTGGTAGAACACGAATAACGCTTGTCGCATTGACTTGGCAAACGTCAAAAAAAAAAAAGTTTGCCAAGCTGGGGACGAACTCGCAACCCTTGAGAGCCTATGGAGAGCGTGCGTCGCTTCTGCCTAATCTACTGGGACTCTGCATCATTGATACAAGGTTCCCGGCCAAAGTTTTGTATCTGCAAGTGGTTTTTAGCTCACCTATGCACGAAGTGCAAGGTGAGCTATTGTGATCACATTTTGTCCGGCGTCCGTCCGGCGTGCGTCGTGCGTCGTCAACATTTGAGCTTGTTAACACTCTACGGGCTACATTTTGCATCCAATCTTCATGAAAGTTTATCAGAACGTTCATCTCCATAAAATCTTGGACAAGTTCGAAACTGGGCAATATGAGGTCAAAAACTAGGTCACTAGGTCGAATTGAAGGGAAATCTTGTTAACACTGGAGGCCACATTTTCAACTTGACCATGTTGAAACTTTATCAGAATGTTTGTCTTGATGATATGTAGGTCAAGTTCGAACATGGGTCACATCGGGTCAAAAAGTAGGTCACTAGGTCAAATTGAAGGAAAATCTTGTTAACACTCCAGAGGCTGCAATTTTTGCTTCAGCAGTTTAAAATTTTGTCAAAATGTTTGTCTTAAAAATATCTAGGTCAAGTTCGAATATGGGTTATGCCGGGTCAAAAACTAGGTCATTAGGTCAAATTGAAGGAAAATCTTGTTAACACTCCAGAGGCTGCAATTTTTGCTTCAGCAGTTTGAAATTTTGTCAAAATGTTTGTCTTAAAAATATCTAGGTCAAGTTCGAATATGGGTTATGCCGGGTCAAAAACTAGGTCACTAGGTCAAATTGAAGGAAAATCTTGTTAACACTTTTGATGCCGCATTTTTTGCTTCAGCAGCTTGAAATTTTGTCAGAATGTTTGTCTTAAAGATATCTAGTTCAAATTCAAATATGGGTCATATTGGATCAGAAACTAGGTCACTAGGCCAAATTGAGGGGAAATCTTGGTCAGAATGTTTGTCTAAATGATATCTAGGCCAAGTTCGGATATGGGTCATTTGCCGGGTTAAAAACTAGGTCACTAGGCCCAATTAAAGGGTAATCTTGTTATCACTCTGGATACTGCATTTTTAATTTCAGCATGATAAAACTTTATCAGAATGTTTTTCTTGATGATATGTAGGCCAAGTTTGAATATGGGTCATGCTGGGTCAAAAACTAGGTCACTAGATCAAATTGAAGGAAAATCTTGTGAACACTTTGGATGCCGCATTTTGTGCTTCAGCAGCTTGAAATTTGGTCAGAATGTTTGTCTGAATTATATCTAGGTCAAGTTCGAATATGGGTCATATTGGATCAGAAACTAGGTCAATAAAGGAAAATATTGTTCAAACTCCGGAGGCCGCATTTTTACTTTGAGCAAGTTGAAACTTTGTCAGAATGTTGTCTTGATGATATCTAGTCCATGTTGGAATATGGGTCATATCAGGTAAAAAAATATAGATCACTAGGCCAAATGAAGGAAAATATTGTTAACACTGTGGAGGTTGCATTCAGAATAATTGTCTTGATGTGTTTTGCATTGCAGTACATTGTATAATTAAGGTGAGCGATCCAGGGCCATCATGGCCCTCTTGTTTTAATGTTAACATACAAGAGATGAATATGAATGCTCAAGGTTATTGCATGTATTTGTTTACACAGAATCCTTACCTTTCAGGTTTGGATTTTAGCTGAAAATTAGTAAGCAGTAGTTTTTTGTTGGTTTTTTTTAGCTCAAAAAAAAAATGAGATCAAAGAGAAAATTGTGATTAATCAGTTTCTCACTGGTGGTCCTCTATAACAAATAGCTATCATTCGGAATTTCGGGAGCTGATATAATTTTAAAAATGTCATGCAGAATTTGTGTTGTTGTGGCATCAGTTAAATGTCAAAGTTTCTATTCTGAAACCGTAGCTACTATTTTGTAAAAAATTAACCTGAAGGAACCTTCTATGACCAAAATAGGTAAAACGAAATTGATTGGTAAAAAAACATGACTGCAAGTGGATTTTACAGTTGCAATCTTCTTTAAGATACCATCCCTATTTAAAATAATTTCATATGGATGGTCGTCATGTGACACATCGCAAACTGAATGAATTTTATTTGCAAAATAACAACAACAAAAACATGACCGTCATGGCTCAAACAATAAAAAAAAAAACGCAGAAGTCTGCTTGTTAAATCAGGGGAGCAATTTAGGACCTTCAATGTTCTTTTGTTTACTAGTGTACTCAGAATATCAGAGAACAAATGCCGATTATCATGATGTGTATTTATATAAAATAGAATTTTGGACTTCTGACTTAATCCATGCAATATGATTTTATCGGAAACTCTTATGATCAGTTTCTGATCAATGTAAATATATTACACTATTATTATTGTTTATATCATTTATTATTCAGATCTAGTTGGAATATATGTTTTATAAATTTATATTGGAAAATATACCATCAAAATTGACAAGTACTCGGTCATTATAATGTACAGAGTTTAGGTGCACTTACCATGTTGTTGTGACGATCATGATGACATTTTCAGATAACATGAGTGAGCATTTTCCTTGTTTATATGTTGATTGTAATGACTTATTTCAGACAACGTAAGTGAGATTAGTGGCATCAGTGTGCAAATGGACAGTGACTTTGAAGTTGTTGACGACATCGATGACATCACAGATGTGCTACCGTTTTAGTTAACGCCCCATCCAATGTTGTTGCAGGTATAGTCAATGGGAAAGAATAACAACCAGTTCAAGATATACTTTCATAATATACTTCATCAAACAGGACTAGTATTGAACAATGATACAAATATAGTAGGATGGTAGTGATACTTGGAGACAATCAAGAATCATAAAGTCCAACAAGTTTATGCTTGGTATGGGTGAATGTTTCTACAATGTTTTCGTAAGTTTTATTATACAGGCACAACTAGGCATGTTTAAGTTAAGATAGGGTTTTATTCCAAGTATGAGACTCCAGCTTTTTACAACATGAACTTTTATCACTGGGGCAATTTGTGTTTGTTTGGTATTTTAAAGATAAGGAAATAAAGATAAGTGAGAAAACGTTGCTGTAATTTCATGTATTTTTCGGTTTTGTGAAATAAGTGAAACCGTCTTAGAAATGAAACAGATACAGACAAGTGCTGGAAAAACTAGTGCAGAAAAGTAGAGAACTGGGGATCAAGAAAACAGATTATAGCGCCACGACGGCCTGTGGTTCACTTTGACACTTTTTAATTATTTGTGTTGAGTATTGTGAAGACTGTTAAACAAACTTAAGCTCGTATCAGCCGTTTGTGATTGTATACTAGTTGACTACATCTAGTGACAGAGTGATTCTTCTCTTTGGAATTAAGTGAAAGTTAAAACACAATAGGTGCTTGCCGGGTGATTTAAAGGGATACCAGATGCAATTATAACTCGAATACAAAAGTAGGATTAGATATTTCAGCAACATGTACCATTAAATCTTTAAGAACTCCTGAGAGTTCCTTTTAGGCCTAATAACTTTTAGCTTGTGTAATCACGCTGTGTCCGATGTCGAGCGTCGTATCCATTTTCCTTAAACAACATCTGCTATACCTTTCGGCCACTTTCAATACATTTTCACGGCAATTTTCCATCGGTCGTTCTCCGTACAATTACTTGCCGATTTATTGTGTTGCTGCTGCATCAGGAACATTTCTTAAGTTACGGTTTACCATAGTTGGCAAGTATTTTTTGATGGATCAAACAATATAACTGCAACAAATCTCAAGCTATAGTCGTGGGCAGCTGGTGTGTTAAAGCCACGAAACACATGTGTTGGTGAATTGGCCGCTGTAAAATACTGCTGAAAATGGCGTTAAAACTCAAAACCAGTGAGCGATACAGGACTATCAAGGCCCTTTTGTTATTTAATATGTCCTGCAAATTTGTAAATGATTTATATTGTAGGCCTACATTTTGTTGTATTGACATTTTTTTTAAGGACATATGTTGAAATGAAAAGGCTGACATACACAAGTTTGTGATCTAGAAGCATGCGAATTAAGAAAATGAACATGGTGTGTATTGTTTTAAGATATGTGCAGTGGAGAAATTTGACCCATCCAGACGAAAATGAAGACCAGTTGATCGTGCCTATCGGATGTTGGTTTTAGTGCACATGCACTGAACTGTCTTTTATTTGAGTTTCAAATGAAATGCATGAATTTTATGTAAAAGTATCAGAAAATATACAAGATAAGAGATATGGGGGATTTTGTAAATATAAAGCCTGTCCCAGTATATTCCATACAACTGACTGACTGTTGGTAAAACCAAACGTATCGTATAGAGTGTCTACCGTACATTTTTAGTCATGTGGATTAATTGTATGCCTCTACAGATGTGAAGGCGCTGGGTCAGATGTTGTAAAATACTGACTAAACTGTTGTTTTATATGGAAACTGACATAATTTGGAAGTAGTTATATGAGTGTATATTTCACTATATTGACAAGGTTTTAAACATACTTAAATCTAGTAACTGGGTTGACAATATCGTTCAGGTTTACACTCGGGCTTTATTTTACCGCATCCGATATTTTGACAAATGTGTCAAGAGTTATGTCCCTTTCTCACGTCAAGTTTTGGTCGAGAAACACTTTTTCTTTTGAAACCGGGTATAGATTTAAACATTGAATGGTGTTAAGTGCTTTGGCATACGCTCTACCAGGCACTTGCATGACATTTGTTATCATTATCATAGAATATGCCTTTATGGCAACTGTTATAACTCTACCACAAACATTACATACATTACAGTCCTTGAATGACTTATTAAATGTTGCATTTAGTCTTGCCTTACAATGAAATTCCTGTTGACACTGTTAATGTGACTGTTCAATGTTAAGGCCATAAATGTACTGTGCAGTCATTTTACCATTATTTACGTTCTAGAACGGAATAAATCCGATGAGCGTTAGCACCTGTTCGCGGTGCCCTTGTCTGGTGTAAGACCGCGGTTTAATACTTAGTTTATTTTTAAAACTATAACAACTTACTTGTTAAACTAATCATATTTTCTGAGACTTACATTATATTGTTTAGACTAACTAAATACGATTTCCTTTTCATGAGGTTCTACCTTTGAGGCATGCTTTAATAATTTTATCTTAATTTTCGCATATCCCTTTCGGGATATTGTTGGATCACTGTTGTTTATGTGTATGATGTAAAATAAACTTTTCTTTGGATTCGTCTTCTTGTAAGTTCACATGTTTATGAGTAGTAAGTGCTGACAAATACCCGTGTGTTTACGAACAACGGACACTTCAAAAGTTCACGTTTAGAATAAGTGTTAACTCTTTCAGCGCCAAAGGCAATATTGAGGTTTTTGCAAACAATACTGATTCAAGCGAGTCAGCTCGTAACGAGCTGTCTCACCTGAAATCAGCATTGTTTGCCTTTTATTTATCAAAATAGTCTAAACTTTTATTACAAGGGAAAAGGACACACCCGATTTTGAACATGGAAGAGTCTACTTTAAACAATTTGGCGCTGAAAGTGTTAAGGACGTTGCTGACGTTGAAATTAAATGTATATTCGACGTCTCTATGCTTACTGTTAACAGTGAGGAGATCGCGTGCATAACAAACAATACCTAATTCAAATCTGCTTGATTTGCCGTCAGGTAGCCCCAACAATTCAAAAGTTTTGAATATGGAGGAGTAGCATAGTTTGTTTGTTCGAAGGTTGTTTTACGCCGATTTCAACAGAATTTTAGTTATATCGGAGCGTTTATTGGTTAATTATCAGTACTACCTGTATGATTGATCCTGACAACAATGCATCAGTCGTTACCCTGAGCGCGAAATATGCAAGCAATTACTACCATTTTTAAAGACCTTGGTATGGCCCAATCGAGACGGTCGAAGTGTAGCATGGCCGCTGCGAGTGGGATCGAAACCTGGACGGCGGGTCTAAATTCTTGTTTACTAACACCTCTGGCGTGACTATTCGTTGTTACACAAACATGCAGGGATTATATAGCATTGCGACTGTTGCGCCGTCGTCCACATAAACGTACGGATATTACTGCAGTTCTATGCAAAAAGCGGGTGACAATATGAATCCATGAAAAAGCTATCTGCTGATTGATTGCCGTTAAACGCAGCTTTCGGCAATATGTTAGTCGTATCATGACTGTGAGACCCCTATGTGGGTCGTTGACTTATTGCACCGGTACAAGATTCATCGCCGGCAACTGAGTACCCTGTCACATAAACCGTTTAGTCTTATTTGCGCAAGACCGATGTCAATCGTCAGAAGAAATTCTCTGTCCGAATTCCAACATGCGACTCTATAATGGACAGCTGACGTCTGTATGATTCCGTCCATGTGAACATATACAAGCTAGATTGTGTTCAGTGAAGAACCAGATCGGCATGTGGTATCAGCACAGTCTTATCAGTATATTCACTTCATACATAAACTGCACACGTTTTCAACCTTTGTAGATCCGGATATTACTGAGCAGATAGATATACAAGCTGATTTGAATCGACACGATTCAGAAATGCCAACTTGTACTATTTTGCTCGGACAGGCTTATATTTAACTGAACAATTGTGGCTATAATTCAGTCGTTTCCTGGTTTTCACCTGCAATAATATATTCCACACAGCATTCTTTCTACGTAACTAGGAACCTCAGAACGCATGTGAAAGACGGATTGTGCCTCGGGGGCATTGACAGATCACAATTCGGAGAATCAACAATCTGATGTGATTTACAGCACCCGTATTTCGGTTTAAGCAAGACGATTTGATAGATTGATCTGAATAAACGTCCATTTAATCAGTTTACAATGATATTAAATCAGTCTGTTCAGGCTACACATGTTTTTATTCCTGATTTTCTCCCACCAATTGTTCACATATTCGTCTGCGGCGCATGACGTTTAATTGACCGAGATAACCTTTGACATACGGTGAGAGATGCATTTTTCATGAACGATTATTAGGGAAATAAACAATTTTATCCGCAATTAATTTCTTTGAGAAAATGGGTATTTTAAGCATGTACATATTTTTAGCCCGCTGCATTTTCAAAACCTGTAGAATCAACCCTCGGTCTTGACAAGTTCATACAGCATTAATTAACTAATCTTTTCATATAAAACCCGGCCAAGCAAAAAGGTACATGTTGGCAATTGTAAATGGTGATGATCAGCATGTGCATTATCAATTGTATAACAATCTTCACAACTCGCCAGAAGCTTCTAAAAGACCTTTGTTTGTAATTTGCGAAAAATGTACATCGAGATGCGGAGGCTGGTCTTGATATATACTGTTTGTGAAGGCCATATTGTACCTTTTGTGATGGACAACCCTTAAGTTATGAGACCAAGATTGGAATGCACGAAAGTCTATGCCGATCCTGGTCTGCGTTGTTCGCAATTGCGATTTAAAGTTTTGCACAATGGGATACAGGTAAAGTAGAGTACATCAGGATAAGACAAAACAAATATCGTCGTTGTGCACACAAGTGACACATCCCTGTCGGACACCGATCTCATTTCCCGATCTGTACCTCTATAAGAACCACCATGAACGACGTACGATAACCCTTTCTCACATACAGTCGCTTTCATACAGCCTCTGCATCAGACGACTTTTGAAAACATTGTGACAAAAGAGGAAATTGCTCAAAACGAGCAATTTCTCCTTTTGTCACAATATTTTCAACTTTTTTCAACAATAATACTATTTCCATACGTTTTCAAAGTCGTCTGCTGCAGATTTGTTGTATGTGGGAAAGGGTACCAAAGTACCATTGTGTAATTATACGTGTAAACGGATACATAACTAGGTCAATTTACGTGTCCAGATTTCAGGATATAGGGGTATCATGATTTTTCATTTAAATCCTGGTATGTTAAAGGTGCTGAACACAAGATGAAGATCAACATTTTGAAATGTTGAAAGTTATGCAAATATTGCTAATAGTGACAACAAAGTAAGTAATAAGTAATTCAAAACTATTTTGGCAGTACATGTTGGAAAACTGAATTGAAAATCATGAACAAGTACAAATGGTTTGCTTACTGGGTATGTCTACCCAGTAAAAATGAAGCAGAAACGACCAATATTTAGATGTTTATGTGATGGAAAGTGGAATTATTACTCAAGACAAAATTTTAACAGTTTAAAACATTGACTATAATAGCTATTTTCTGGAGTGCAGCACTATAAGGTCAATTCTATATCCGAATCTGACCGTTGAAAATCCAGTCAGGTCTTTATCAACAAATACCGATTGCATTTTAACATACTGTACGCAATGCGGAATGTCAATAAAAATAACCAAACAAAACCACGTTGTACAGGAAGCTTAATTTATCGTTTTAATTAATATTTCATATTCTTATAAGAAATTGGAACACATCAATAAATATAATATTACATAATGATAATAATAATTTTAAAAAAGGCTATATTTCCTGTTAGATTTAAGTTTCTCTTTTTATCAAATGTTTTGACTCCGTCTCAAAAATCATTAGAAGGTCATAGATTACTATCTATGGTAAACGCTTTAGACAAGCATTTCCGGTCTAACGGCCAACTCGCTATGGTAATTTCGGTCATGACGCTCGAAAAAAAATATCAGTCATATTGTTGTTCGGCAGTGTACATCCTTCCGGGATCCTTCATTGTCTCAAACATCTGTTTGAAGAGGTACCAGTAACACTTGCCGGCATCTCTTGCCATCAGGACATCATTGGAGGCACTCAGCTTAACCGGGGTAAACCTGAGTGGGGGTAACACATTCTCTTCCAGGACATGACCCTGTTTACCAACCGTCATGATCCCACTTTCATTTTGTATACACACAAATATCAACGTTCTACATGGCATTAAGTGAACGACCTGCTTAAACAGATCTATCGTCCAGATCAGAACGCCAGTTTTACTTATACATGTTAAACCTTTGCTAGAGCCGACCACGATGCTGGTGCTCTGGAAAACACAGACACTGCTGACTCCCCGGAAGCGCGACCTGTTCCGGCCGTATCCACTTTCAGCGACAGTTCGGACTTCCATTCCATAGGATGGAGGTTGACCCGCATATCTTGTAGGTTTAGCTTGAACGAGGTCAACGAAGTCTCCGTAATAGGAATCTCCGCTTTTATAGCAGACAACAAACACTGGAGACTGTTTCGGTAAGCCTCGCCCTGCTACGTTGCTTTCTAGGTAACACATGTCTATATAGGGTCGGTCTATCATTATCTTAAACAACAGTCTCAAACCTGGGCTTGTCTCTAGCACGCTAATACATCCTACCTTTTGTAGAACGGCCACTTCGCTCGTCTCGCCAATGATGGATAGAATACTGGCACCAACCATCGTCATACCTTGTCTGAAGGACATTCGCTTTCGTTCTCGCTTCTGGACGCTATCACCAACTGATGCAATAATATAATCGTCCATCATGGCAATGTCCGTACAGTGTTGTAGAGTAAACGTAGATTTCTCTATGAGATACACAGAATGTTGAACTTCGGAAAAAGCTGACATAGCATCGTTCATCTCATCATCGCTGGTTTCTTCTTCACCAGCTCGTGTTATTATTACTGGTTTTCCGTCGAAGTTTGTTGATTCGGTGAATTTTGGGTTAATAGCAACTTCCACATACATTGATAGTGAATGTAGAACATTGTCAGCTAACTTCAATTGTTTCTGTACTTCTGTTAGCGTGTTGGCTAGTTCCATAGCTTCATCCTGGTTACTTTCACTATCGTGTTTTATTGGTACCTTTGGCAACTTTTTAGAAGTGATGGTTTTAATCTTCCATATCTCTTCCCGCGATAACGCTGTGAAAGGTCTCAACGACATTTTTGCTTTGTTGAATTTCCTTTTCATATCGTCTACATATGCATCAAACAGTTTCTCTGCTTCAGCGATCGACCTCAGTGTATCTCCTTGCCTAGTGCCGTCCAATATAGCCTGCCCTGCACCTTTAAGTTTCTTTAGTTTCGTTTCGTCAGTATGTAGTTTAGTTTTTATATGTTTCGAAGCGTCTTCAACCGGCATACTCTCGCACGGTGAAGAACTGTGCTCCTCTGTAGCACATTGTTCACACACCAGTGTGTCGTGTTCTGTACAGTAACTTGTCAGTAGCTTATTATGTCTATCACATTCCGCCATCGTGAGATTTATTTGTTTTGTTTGTATGTACTATAGTTATTGTTTAGTACCAAGTGATAATGAATAATTTATTTCCATCGCCTAACACACACGTCAACTCCATAATTATTCACACATGAAAAGACAGATACTGAGACAGCACGTCTATAATATTTTAACAAATAAATACCAATATAAACATAGTAAAGATTGTGCTTATTAATCAATGTTAAACTATGTAACTATGTAAGGAGATCCAACCATACCCTTCTCTCCTTAAATAAGCAACATGTACAGTAAGTTAATTTTTATTTTAATGATCTCAATGGTTTCAATTGTAAATTCGATTTATAATTTTTTCAGATGTTCTTCTATCTTCAATGTTCAATGCAATAAGACGTATGCAACATCGCGCAACCGGGCCAACCAAAAAAAAACGATAAGCAGAATTACGATGACAATGCCGTAAATGTTAAGCGTCTTGAAATTCGATATGGTATTCGTTGTTTTACTTTCTATTCAATTTGTTTAAAAGCTTACCGATAATAGTTAGGTTCTACTACTGCATGTCCCCCCGATTTGTTCTCCAATTTTCCTTTAAATTATGATAAAACAAATGATCGTGTCGATAAAAATATATGACTTTAAAAAGATCATTTTATTTTAATTCAATGTCGAATGATTATAATCGTTATGTACTGTATTGGGCAAAAAGAAACTTCAACAAAATGTAAAGGTTTATTTTCATTGATTTTAGATTTAAAGTAACTCTTTTCATGTGTTGGTCGAATGGATATTTTGTCTTTTTGTTGTATGGCTGAAGTCAGGCGTAAAGCAGATAAATCTTTATTTTGTTATTTCGGCATTACATTTGGCATATACACACCTAAAGAGAAAACAAAATGTGCGAGGCCCATGGAAAGCGTTTGGATTATTTTTGTTTACGACATGAGGAGGAATGCTGCCATAAATGTAAGATAAAGAGCCACGATATGTATCCGTGTGAGTGCATGCATGTACGGGATATATTCGATCGTCTCCAACACGATATGATAGACAAGATACAGGAACTTGGCAAACTACGGGAACGAGCTCGGTGTATCATGGACGAGTCCTATCAGAAGAACCTTCTATACCGTGTTAACGACGAGGAAATCCACCTCGATAGGTTTTATAAGGAAATGAAGAAGAAATTCAAAGATACCAAACAGAAAATTGAAGCGTTTACGTCTGAGGATCTGTCAACAGAATCAAGACAACAATTAGAATTGTTTATAACCAGATCCGGGCCTGGCAAGTTCAGCAAACGTGACAAACCCAAACAGATGATGGCACAGCTGAAACACGCGAAAAAACAGGTGGCGTCCGCCAACTCGCTCATGTACAGCTTGTCCAACTATATCGAAGTTACTGTTGATGCCAAATTTACAAAATTGCTGTCGTACAACGGTGATCCTGTTACGGTTAAAGGAAGGCCAAAGTATATCTCTCAGATTTCCTCAGACGAGGAGTGGGCATACGAAGATGATGACGACGATGAAGACGAATACTACGATGACGAAAACGCGCAGGGAGCCAGAAGTAAAAACCTACTTACATACAAAGCTAAACTAACTAACCGTCGAGGGAGTAGACCTGTCTCACCGTCGGATGAAATATTAAACGGTGTTATAAAATGGCAAAAGAATGCACCCGCATTTAAAACGTCAGGATTACGACATGGTAAACGAGATGAACCGAAGGAAGCAAGACCACTTAACAAATACGAAAAGCAAATAGAGGAAGCTAAAGATCGGTTGAAGCGGCCATTGTCAGTTACCCCACCTCCGGTCAGAAACCTTAAAGAAAAGATGAATAAACTATCAACGCGCTCACTCCCTGAAAAGGTGGTTGGAGATTTTAACCCAACAAAGAAATTGTTCTTGAAAAATAAGCAAAATGCTAAGTTTGTGGTGCGAGAAAGATTTCAACTCGAAGGTTGTGAAGATGCGGTCGTGTTGAAAGATACCGTGATACTATCAATGGGAGACTCGATACAGAAGCGAGACAGGAAAACAATGAAACTTGTGGTCAGTATGAAACTTTCAAACACGGCAAATATGTGTGTACTGCATGGAGCTCCAACCAGAATAGCTCTATACCAGCCAGGTAAATGTATAACTATTATTGAGACTGCTACCGGTCTATTAATGGTGTACAGAATCAAGGTCAAACAGCCGTATGTGGATTTCTGTCACATAGAAACGGTAGACGACGGACCGCCTCATCCATCTTACATATTTGCGGCTACATACCAAGGTTATCCAAATGCTCCAGTAAACTGCGTTGATGTTCTACAGGCGAAAGAGACCCGACGACCTGGCAGACCGCCGAGTTATGAACCAGATGCCCAAGAGGTTAATTTATCCAATCAGGGATACGCTACCAAAGAGATATTCGGTATCGGAGGATTCCCGGACGGCCATTTTATTATTGGCACAGGTGACGCGGTTGTTTGTATTTCTAAGGCGGGGCGACAGGTGTGGCGGACACCCGTGCAGAGGGAAATCTCTGGGATTCTATGTACAAAGTCCTATATATACGCCTGCTTACAGGATCACAAGAAAATCACAACATTTAATAAAGCAGGCTTCATCACAAACGACAATATCATTCCGGATTTGGATATCATACCCTGTAGAATCAGTGCGAACTGGGACATGTTATTAATCAAAGATTTCAAAACAAAAACATGGGTGTCTATTGTCTTTAAACAAGGACTCTTTTTAGTGTAACTGTTCTAACGATATTCCCTCATAGACAATAAAGTTTGGTTAAATACACTTTTCACTCGTTATTGTTCCAAATTGGGTATTCATTGTAAATCAAGAAAAATAATCGACGGTCAAAGTTAAACGATCACTCGTTTAGAGTTTTCACTCCCTTTTTTTCAGAATTTTATATATGGTAATGGCTATAAGTCTTATTTTATATAAATAATGTTCAACATAAAATGTGTAATCATGGTAGACCAAGACGACGTCTGTGCAGCTTTAAACCTTTCTGATACACAACAAATATGCAGCAGACGACCTCGAAAATATCTAAGCAAAATATTGAAATTCTCGATAAATGAAATTATTGAATGTAGCCGAGTACATGGTGGTAAAGGGGAAATTTCTTCTTTTGACACAATGTTTTCAAAAGTAATCTGCTGCAGATGCGTCTGGATGGGACAAAGGTTTACTGCTCTCAATAGCAGGCGACTTTTGATAACATTGTAAAACAAGAGGGCCAAGATGGCCCTAAATCGATCACCTAATTGATAGTAAATTAGTAGCAAATATTTAACTGCAAATATCTGGGAAAATTTTATCAGGGAGTGTAAATGAAACTGCAAAGGAGTGGACACTTCTCAAGAAACAGCTTATCAGTAAAGGCCATTTATATCTTGAAATCTAACAAGAACTTTAATAAGAATGGTGTCATTTTGCACCTTTCCTGATGCCGCCTTGCTGCCCTGTTTTTCAACGAAATCAATATGGCTTCAACAGTTTATTTAGAGGGTCACTTAAGGAACATTTCTACCAAATTATCTTGCAATCGCACAAGTAGATTATGGAGGAAAAGGATTTTAAAATTTGGGTATTTTTCTCACTTTCTGATGCCACAGCAACCAAAGTTATCAGTGGAATTTAAATCTTTGAACAATTTTGAAAGAGGACCACCAAAGGAACATTCTTGATTCGTATTATATTTTCTTAAAATCAGACAAACACTTTCATAAAAATGGTATTTTCAAATTTTGTCATTTTGCCCCTTTTCTGATGCCGCCTGACTGCCATGTTTTTCGACCAATCAGTATGGCTTGAACAATTTTTATAGAGGGTCACCCAAGGAACATTTCTACCAAATTATATTTGAATCTGACAGGCAGATTCGGAGGAGAAGATTTTTAAAGTTTGGACATTTTGTCCCCTTTCTGATGCCGCAGCAACCAAAGTTCTCATTGGAATTTTAATCTTTGAACAATTTTGAAAGAGGACCACCAAAGGAACATTCCTGTGATGTTTTGTGGAAATTGGTCTATTGGAATGGTAGGAGTTGGTTGTCATTTGTAGCTAAAAGTTCAATTTACCCCTTTTGAGATGACGCCTGGTTGCTATGATTGTGTAACCAATCAAAACGCCTTAATCAAATTAAATAGAGGATCATTACAATAAGATTCATATTATATTTTCTTAAAATCAGACAAGCACTTTCATAAAAATTGAATTTTCAAATTCTGTCATTTTGCCCCTTTTCTGATGCCGCCTGACTGCCATGTTTTTCGCCCAATCAGTATGGCTTGAACAATTTTTATAGAGGATCACCCAAGGAACATTTCTACCAAATTATATTTGAATCTGACATGCAGATTCGGAGGAGAAGATTTTTAAAGTTTGGACATTTTGTCCCCTTTTCTGATGCCGCAGCAACCAAAGTTCTCATTGGAATTTTAATCTTTGAACAATTTTGAAAGAGGACCACCAAAGGAACATTCCTGTGATGTTTTGTGGAAATTGTTCTATTGGAATGGTAGGAGTTGGTTGTCATTTGTAGCTAAAAGTTCAATTTACCCCTTTTGTGATGACGCCTGGTTGCTATGATTGTGTAACCAATCAAAACGGCTTAAACAAATTTTAAAAATAGAGGAGCATTACAGTAAGATTCGTATTATATTTTCTTAAAATCAGACAAGCACTTTCATAAAAATGGAATTTTCAAATTTTGTCATTTTGCCCCTTTTTTGATGCCGCCTGACTGCCATGTTTTTCGCCCAATCAGTATGGCTTGAACAATTTTTATAGAGGGTCACTTAAGGAACATTTCTACCAAATTATATTTGAATCTGACAGGCAGATTCGGAGGAGAAGATTTTTAAAGTTTGGACATTTTGTCCCCTTTCTGATGCCGCAGCAACCAAAGTTCTCAATGGAATTTAAATCTTTGAACAACTTTGAAAGAGGCCAACCAGAGGAACAGTCCTGTGATGTTTCACGGAAATTGTCCTTGGAGTTTGGGAGGAGATGATGTTTAAAGCTAAAAGTTAACGCCGGACGGACGACGGACAAAAAGTGATCAGAATAGCTCACCTTGAGCCTTCGGCTCAGGTGATCTAAAAAGAGGGCCACAAATGGCCCTTAATCGATCACCTGAGTGGTAGTATATAAGCAAATGTGTAACTGCTTATATCGTTTTTTTTTTTATCAGGAGTGGGAATAAAACTGCAAGGAGTGGCTACTGTAAATGAAACCGCTTATCAGTAAAGGGCATTTGTATTTAGTTATTTTTAAAATTCTTTTAACAATATGAAGGACCATCAAAGAAACATTCCTGTGAAGTTTGGTTGATATTGGTCCATTAGTTTAGGTGGAGATGTCATTTGAAGCTGAAAGTTCATTTTACACCTTTTCTCAGATGAGCCAAAAAGGAGACAACTCAAAACATATGCATGCTGAAGTTATGGTTCCAGTGCAATGTATACCTACAGGCAAAAGGCTACCTTCAAACCAAGTTTGAAATTGATACATTAGAAATTAATTGAGAAAATGGCCAAACATAATAGGGAGATAACTCCACAAATAAGCAGACTAAAGTATTATGTCAGTTCTATTCTCCTGATCCCAATGTATAAGTGTTACAAATTTGTCTCTGAGAAACAGAAACAAAGTAAATTGACAAACTAAATCAAGAAAAAGGTAGATATCCCAAAAATAAGTAGACAAGAGCTATGTTCCTTTCAAGTTGCAACTTTGAAGGTAATCTGACAAACTATTTCATGAACAATTAATACAATGATGACCAACAGGAGACAGAGAAGTTATCCTAAAGTGTCTCATACAAACTAGAACTGTAGCCCCATTGGTTTTAGGCCAATTCACCTCAATATGATTCCGTTACATTGTAACACTAAGACCCCAACATGCCAGATGCGGCTCATATATTCAAAGCAATGTTAAATATATATTGAATTGAGCTGAGGCTGTTTCGGTTCAATTAACCCTTTCCCTCATACAACAATTCTGCAGCAGACGGAGTTGAACGTATTATGTCAAAACATAGAAAATCTCCATAATTGAATGGATAACCTATGACAAAAAGTGGAAAACATTGTGGCAAAAGGAGAAATTGCATGTTTTGTGCAATTTCTGCTTTTGTCACTATGTTTTCAAAAAGCCGTCTGCTGCAGAGGCGTCAGAAAGCGTCTATATGAGGGAAAGGGTTAAATACTGTTTTAAAAATAGAACATGGTACATGTAGCAGGAATGTTGAATATATAAAAGAAAGTTTGTATCTCTCAATAGCATATTTAATTGTTAGCATTGACAAACAGGTACATATAATATCTTATAATTAAAAAAAACCTCATTTTAACCCTTCTTTTCCCACATATATCAAATTGGCAGCAGACGACTTTGAAAATTTCAATATGAAAGTATTTTTTATTGGCCATCTGCTGCAGATGCATTAAACTCTGTATATGCATGAGAAATATCATAATCTAAGCTTTTCTAAATAGGCAAGAAACTCTTCTTTAAACATTTTTGTGATTTTTTTTATTCTCTCATAATTTAAGTAATTTGAAAAATAAAATGAGAACATTGTTGGAAAAGTAGTGGTCCCAAATAAGCATTTCAACCGCAATACCTTACTGCCATTAACATTTTCTCAAGAAATGATGAAATGAACAAACACTAATTTCCTTTTTCGTCAGAAGTTCGCAATTTAGAAGATTCTAAAATAGCATATCAGTCAGTAAGTCATAAATTTTGACACATACAATAGCTTTTCCACTTTCATGCTGTGAAGCTCAATATGGTATAACTGGGTTTTGGCAAAATCTAAACCCCAGGATCAAAACTGTTCTAAGACCATAACACAAATACTTTTTAAGATATGTGCAATACAAAATGTTCAACACTCGAAGCTCATTTTAAATAAATCTAGGCTCATAATTGGATTTCTCCAAATACATACCACCAGGTCAACAGATTCACATGCTGAAATATATTCCTGTAAAGTTTTATGACTGTAACTCAAATACTTTTTGAGATATGCATGCCACAAATTTCCCACTCTTTCGAAGCATGCTTAGTGAAGGTTCATAACTGCAGGAAACTTTGTATTGTTGAAAATCATCCCAGGCTGACTACAATTTCCATCAAGTTTCATGACTGTTCATTAAAGAATTTGGATATGCGACACAAAGATTGTGAAAGACGGGACATCCAACACTGCCAAATTGAGACATAATTCCTAAGGATTGAATTAACTAGAAATATCACTGAAGGTGATGAATACCCTCAGCTGGTGCCTGACAATATACATATGTATGAGAAATTCAAGGGGCCATAACTCACTTAAAAATAATTTGAGTGCAACACGCCGACAATATGCACAACTAGGTATCAATCATTCTTGTGAAGTTATATTGAATTCTGACCAAGGGTTGCTGAGAAATAGTGTTCACAAGAAATGTCTATAGACCAACTATGTATGAGAAATTCAAGGGGCCATAACTCATTTAAAAATAATTCGAGTGCAACACGCCGACAACATGCACAACTAGGCTTGGTATCAATCATTCTTGTGAAGTTATATTGAATTCTGACCAAGGGTTGCTGAGAAATAGTGTTCACAAGAAATGTCCAGACCAACAGACCGACCGATAAGCGCGACTCCTATATAGCCCCCATATACTACATATCTGGGGATAGCCCCCATATACTACGTATCTGGGGGTATAATAAACTCTTAACCCATACCCACATAAAGACGCTTTCTGATGCCTCTGCAGCAGACAACTTTTGAAAACATTCTGACTAAAGGTGAAATTGCTCAAAACAAGCAGTTTCTTCTTTTGTCATAATGTTTTCAACTCTTTTCAGTAATTATACCAACATTTATAGAGCTTTTTCGTGTGTCTAGATGTTTTCAAAGTCGTCTGCTGCAGATTTGTTGTATGTGGAAAAAGGTTAACTCTGATTGATGGCAGACTGATCTGTTTCCCTCACTAGTCAAAAATAAGGCCTTTGGTTGGTTTCTGTGCATCAATGTTTTTTTATTGGAAACATTTACTACCTTCATATAAAATTAAAAACAGATATATTGGACCAGGCATATTCATATAAACTACACAAAAAGATACGAAACAAGAGGGCCATGATGGCCCTTGATCGCTCACCTGATTTTATTATTTGTCACTTTAGCCATATAAGCTCCGTCCCCTGGCGGCCATGTTTTTCGGCCAATCAACATGACTTGTAGGAATCTGATGGAGGGTCACCTTATGAACATTTCTACAAAATTATTTGAAAATCGGCCTGACACTTTCGAAGGTGAAGATTTTTTAAGTTTTAACTTTAGCCTGTAAGGCTGTAAGGCAAAATAGCCCGCCCCCCTGTCGGCCATGTTTTTCAACCAATCAATATGGCTTGAAGGAATCTTATAGTGGGTGACTTAAGGAACACTTTCGAAGGGGATTTTTAAGTTTTCACTATAGCCATATTGAAAATTGGCCAACCAGTTTGGGAGAAGAAGAATTTTAATTTTTTTTTTCGTTTTGTGGATTTTTGCATGGATCCCAAAAATGTTAAGGAATTTTTGTGAGGTCATTGAGAGGATACTTTCTGTGAAGTTTCATCACAATTGACCCACTGGTTGCTGAGGAGAAGATGTTGACGGACGACGCATGCCGCACGCCGGACAAAAGGCGATCACAATAACTCACCTTGAGCACTTCATGCTCAGGTGAGCTAAAAATGCTTAATATGAGATTGCAAACATAAAACAATAATAATAATTTCATCACACATTTTGGTTTACACAAATGCTTAGATCACAACACAACACAACACTCACTCATTCATATTTCATACTAGAACTTTGTACTTTAGACAAGCAAGATTTTCCTATACTCTCCTCAACATTTCTATCTTGGTGCTTCTATTATTGACTCATTAAGAACACAAACTTTGAACAAATAATGAAAACAAATAAAAACTAGAGATTGCTTTTTTGAAAAAGCGCTTGTCTCCCCATTTGTGTGGTCGTAGGGGAGGAAAAGAAATGATGGAGATGATTTTTTTAGTTTTGGACTGGAGATGAAGCAACAGTGACAATCCTCAGTTATTGAGCGGAAACCATTTTTCAGCTGAGGGTTACCATGACCTTGGTCTTTGACCTAGTGACCTCAAAATCAATAGGGGTCATTTGCTGCTGGTGACCAACCTGCACACCAAATATGAAGTTCCTGGGCCCAAGCAATCTTCAGTTATTGAGCGGAAACCATTTTTTCAGCCAAAGGTCACCGCGACCTTGACCTTTGACCTACGGACATCAAAATCAATAGGGGTCATCTATAGGTTAGGACCAAGCTGCACATTAAGTATGAAGTTCCTGGGTATAAGCGTTCTTGAGTTATTGAGTAAAACACATTTTTCAGCTGAAGGTTACCGTGACCTTCGACATTTGACCTTGTCACCTCAAAATCAAACAAATTCAATAAAGGTCATTTACTGGTTAGGACCAACCTGCACACCAGGTATGAAGTTCCTCAACATAAGCATTCTTTAGTTATTGAGAGGAAACCATTTTTCAGCTGAAGGTTACCATGACCTTGACCTTCAAGCTAGTGACCTCAAAATCAATAGGGGTCATCTACTGGTGGTGACCAACCTGCACACCAAGTAATAACTTCCATGGCCAAAGCATTCTACAGTTATTAAGCAAAAACAATGTTTCAGCTCATTGTCACTGTGACCTTTCAGCTCAAGGTCACTGTGACCTTGACTTTGACCTCAAAAGTAATATGGTCTTCTACTGGGCATGGCCAACCTGCATACCAAGTATGGAGTTCCTCGGCCCAAGCGTTATTCAGTTATTGAGCGGAAACCATTTTTTACCTCACAAGGTCACCATGACCTTGACCTTTGACATCAAAATCAATAGGAGTCATCTACTGGTCATGACCAACCTGCATACCAAGTATGAAGATCCTATGCCCAAGCGTTCTTCAGTTATTGAGCGGAAACAAGTGTGACAGATGTGACCTTGACCTAGTGACCTTAAAATTAATAGGGGTCATTTGCTGGTGGTGACCAACCTGCACATCAAGTATGAAGTTCCTGGGCCCCAAGCAAAAACTGTTTATCAGCTCATTGTCACTGTGACCTTTCAAGCTCATGGCCACTGTGACCTTGACCTTAGACGTACTGACCTCAAAATCAATAGGGGTCTTCTACTAGGCATGGCCAACCAGCATACCAAGTATGGAGTTCCTCAGCCAAAGCGTTATTCAGTTATTGAGCGGAAACCATTTTTTACCTCACAAGGTCACCATGACCTTGACCTTTGACCTTCTGTTATCAAAATCAATAGGGGTCAGCTACTGGTCATGACCAAACTGCATACCAAGTATGAAGTTCCTACGCCCAAGCGTTCTTCAGTTATTGAGCGGAAACAAGTGTGACAGACGGAAGGACGGACGGAACGGGCAAAAACAATATGTCACCCCCATGTAATGGGGGAGACATAATTCCAGTTGACCAAATTACGTTTTTCCTGAAATAGCCAACTTTTAAAATACTGGAGGTATGAGGAAATTGCACAAAATGAGCCTGTTTATCCCTTTCCCACATACAAAACATCTGCAGCAGACAACTGAGAAAAACCCAAGACAAAAATAAAGAAAACCTCTATAACAGAACATTTAATTATTAGATAGAGTTGAAAACAGTGTGGCAAAAGGAGAAATTGCTCATTATGTGCAATTTCTCCTTTTGCCAAAGTGTTTTCAAAAATTGTCTGCTGCAAGGGCGTCAGAAAATCTGTATGTGGTAAAGGTTTAACTCTCTCATTTTATAACAGAAGACTCATGCATTGTTGTCAGGATAAATGATACCAGTAATACCGGTAAATCGCTGTGATTTAACTGAAAAACTGTTGAAAATGGCTTAAAACACCATTCAGACAAACCATGTTTTCTACTGCAGAAAGTCACACATCCATAGTTCTTTCATAGATAATAGAACCCTTGAAACACTTAATCAAAAATATGGATTTGTTTCAAATTATGTTGAATATTGTTGCAATCGGAGAAATCATTATGAGCAATTTCTCAATTTGCCAAAATGTTATCAAAAGTTGTCTGCTGCAAAAGGGTCAGAAAGTCTGTTTGTAAACAAAGGGTTAAGACTTTCCCGCTTGCTGAGTCGGAGATGTTTTTGACTTATCGGCAGCTTGAGACATGTGAAAACATTGTGGCAAAAGGGGAAATTGCTCTTGATAAGCAGGAAATTGCTCATTATCTATTTTTTCCAAAATATTTCCAAAGAAAGTTATTTATCAACAAAATGATTGGCTGGCTGTAGTACAATATGCAAATAGATTCAAATACGCAGCATGAAAGTGCAGTTTGTAATGTCATATGATGTAAGGATTAAAATTCACTGGAAACAAAGTAATGGTTTAATAAGTTCATGCACAATTTAAGCCCCGCCTTAATTTAATGTGTTTCTTATGTGAAACATGAAAGTAATACATGTGTCACCCTCTGAGTCACTCTTCCATAAGTCACAGACTGTCAGACAAAAAACATTTATAATGCCATGAAATGTATCCATGAAACAAACAAATGACATTACAAGGTAATGAAAACAGCATAAAATTGATTGCATGAGGTTACACTTATAAGTCTGCATTTTCTAACATATCGGTGTAGTTCCGCTCCCTAAGTTAGCCTTCATCAATTCATCGTGAGAACGCCCGCAGCGTAACTAACAGACGAGTCTCTCATACTTGTACATTTACTAGATTGAGAGTATTTAAGAAATCTGAATGAAACTCGGAAACCATTTCCTACTTTTCTCATCTCGTTCACAGTCTGCAATAGAGATTATCATGAATTAATACAACAAGTTTTTCAAGGATGCTTGCAGGAAAACATGTCAAGATAACTAGAACCCTTTCTCACATAAAACAAATCTGCAGCAGATGATATCTAGATACCATTATGGAAACTCTATGAATGAAAAAAACTTATTTTTTAATGAAATGGAAAACATTGTGGCAAAAGGAGATATTTTTTCTCCTTTTGCCACATTGTTTTCAAAAGTCACCTGCTGCGTAGGCGTCAGAATGTGTCTGTATGTGGGAAAAGGTAAACCGAAGTCAATTGATTGTTTGGGGCTTAACCCCGTTTTTAAAAATTTCTCAGTCATATCACGGCGGCCAGTTCACCTACTCATGCATTTCCTGGTTTTCTCACACCAGTACTCCACACAACAATCTTCCCAAGCAGCTGACTGCTTTTCCACATAGACTTAGCCTATTGGTGGAAGACGAATGACGCATGTCGCATTGACTTTTGTCAATCGTCGGAAAGAAAGTTGGCCGAGCCAGGATTCGAACTCACAACCCCTGGATTGAAAGCCCGCGTCGCTACCGACTGAGCTATCGGGGCTCGGATAAACCAAAGTCAAAGGGAAACAAATGTTAGGAGCAGAAATTATCCCTAATTGCTACCCAACCTAAGAGGCCCGCAAAACAAAAACTGCTACTATACATGAGACTCCTTTAGAGAGTTACCACAAAACACGTCCTCCAGAAATTTTTGACTTTTCAACACCAAGATTAGCTTGCAAATCTGCTTTATTATTGCTTAGGCCCTTCCTTTTGAGCATCACATGCATACTGGAGATTGGAGAATCATTACGTTCATAAAGATTGTACCAGAATTCAATCTGATATAAATCACCATTTAATTCAAAATCTTCAAATGTCAGTTTTTATAAGATTTGTAAAGGAAATTTAACCCTTTATAAAATTTCTGAATTATAAGAAAATTTTCTTGTTAAGGATATTTCTTCTTTTTTGAAATCAACTTCAAAAGTCATCTTTTTGAATGTTCCAATTCAATGTACATGTACTTTAATAAATTCCCATTAAGATCTTGTTCTCAAATGCCTTGTTGTGAAGGCAGCTGCTTCAAGACCAGTAGGTTGAAGGAGTGACTCCTAATGATGACTTTGGGATTAACATTGGGTGTCCTTTTTGATATGGCATATTGCTAACTGCCAGCTTGTTAAATAAAAGAGCTGAATGCATGCCATGCTGAATGCCTGGGAGCACTCCTGGTAAAAAGGATAGAATTCATGAAGTTATACATGTTGAGGACAAAAGTGTTTAACCCTTTCCCTCATACGACCATTCTGCAGCAAACAACTTTGAACTTATTTTGTCAAAACATAGAAAATCTCCATAGTTGAATGGATAACCTATTACAAAAAGTGGAAAACATTGTGGCAAAAGGAGAAATTGCACGTTTTGTGCAATTTCTTCTTTTGTCACTATGTTTTCAAAACGCCGTCTGCTGCAGAGGCGTCAGAAAGCGTCTATATGAGGGAAAGGGTTAATATGTCAAATATGACTGACCCTTTCAAAATTCAATGTGGATGAAACTTTAAATCTATCTCACAAACAGATGCTTTCTGACATCTCTGCAGCAGAGGACGTTTGAAAAACATAGTGACAAAAGATGAAAACTTATCCTTTTGCCACAGTGTTTACAACTATTTTTTTATTTATAGAAATTTTCATCTAGTGTAATTTCTATTGTATGTGGAAAAGGGTTAATAAAGGTGAGTGTTCCATGTGAACGCACTTACTGCCTGCCATAATGTAACATCATGACAAAAACACCAACTATTGTTTCTCAGACTAAGTAATCTCTCTGTTTCACCCTACCATAGTAGGCAAGAAAACTAAAATCTGCAGCAAACGATTTAAAAACATCTAGGCAAAACAGGTGTCTATCAATGAAATTACAGTAAAACCTGCGCTTGACTTTTTCCCTCATACGACAATTCTGCAGCAGACGACTTTGAACATATTTATATAAGGGAATGGGTTAAGACCCACTTTTTATAGCAATTCCGTGTCTATAAAGACTACACTTTTAATTTCCCAATTAATCATGTTCTGCATAAATGACCTTGAAATTAAAGACCACATACGAAGAAAGACCAGATTGTTCTCTTCCCTAGGGTGGTCTTTAAACACAGGTTGGACGGTATAATTTCTGAAAAAAATTGAAATCATTACAAACTATTTCTCCTTTTACCATAAGGTATGTGGGAAAGGGTAAAACGTAATTTTTATTCAATTTCAGCAATGTGTTACAGCTCAAGTTCTACATGTATAACTAAATTGGTAAAAAAGACTGGATACTTACATGTAAAAGAACTCCAATAGGATATCTACCACATATAGTATTTTGATACTTTTTAAGGTACTCTGAAAAACCTACACAATCCAATTTTTCTATCCTGTCCATTCCCTGTAAAAAGACATCAAAACTTAATGTTTTCCCCAAATGTTTACTGAAATAGAACCTGAGTGTCAAACAGTTTGGATCTCAGATCAGTCCATGTTTTGTGCGGTCTGATCTGGATCCAATATGTTTGCAAATGTCATCAACGGTTGGCAAAGAGTTAAAACTGTTGGTATTTACTAGGGATGGCAAAGAATATTCAAATACTATATCATGATTCGAATATTCGATGAAAATCGCGCCTTTTGTTAACAAGAGTACCAAAGCCACAAAATACGCCCGTCAGGAAGGTTATGAATGGTACTCGATGCATTCACGAACTAGAACTATCACTAAAGGAAGTTCATACTCATGAAAGGGGCATAGTTAAGGAAATTTTAAAAGTCTAAAAAGGGGGAAAAACTTTGTAAAAATAACAGTCACATTTATGGAACTTGGTATGTGATGTTGTCTTATGAAACTAAACAAAAATATAAACTTTCAAAATAATATCTGTAACAGTTCTAGAGATATTGAAGGAAATGTGAATTTTGGAATGTTTTTAAGTCTAAAAAGGGGCATAACTCTAGGAAATAGGTACGGAGTTACCTCCTTTTTGGGCGCACACAATATCATGTGCTGGTGATTATTTCTACCAAGTTTGGCATCAATATCTTAAACGGTGTAGGAGGATTAGGCCGGACAAAAAATGGACGGACAGACAGACGGCAGCCCAACGCCTCGCCATAATACATCCCGTCTTTTCAAAACGCAAGTAAAGGGTTACCGATGGTCCATTCTAAGCGTATTGTATAAGGTTTCAATACTTTAGAATATAGATAACATGTCAAACTGATAATCCTTGCTTTGGGCTATTAAAGTGATCGATACAATATCGATAGTTTCATCCCAAAACGCTGTAACTTCAATTTGTATAATATGTAGTTACATTTTAATTTAATTATACATCAATCAGACAAATCCGTTGGTTTGGCCGTGCAATTATCCTATTTCGTATTTATGATAAGCAATCCGGTACTTGGAATATTTCAAGCCAATGTTCAACAATATTTCAGTTATCAAACATCAATGGAAGGGTAAAATTGCTACTAATGGGCAGTGCCACATTTCTACCCAAATAACGACATCCACCCTTCACAACGGTCCTCGACTGATTTGACATTTTATGAAAAGATTTGCGCATTGGAAACAATTCATGTCATTTTCAACAGTATTTCAGTTGTATACATTGTAATCAGAACTGAATGTTTAGTAAAAAAATACATTAAGCAAGTGATCAATTAATTAAAATCTGAGCACTTTACTGACAAATTTTTCAATAACATTGTTTTCTTTCAAATTCATGGGTTTAACAGACATGTAAATGCGAGTCCTGGAATTTGAACAAAATAAGACAACAGTAAGATAACTTTACAGCAAATAACGCATTTATAAATTCTTTGTTGGCGATGCATGCACAAATGGGTTGAATATTCAAATACTTTGTGATTGAATATTCGAATACTAATTTTGGTATTCGTAGCCATCCCTAGTATTTACATGTCTTAACAAAAGCTGTCAAAGTACAGCATAGCTTGCTTGATGGTAAATCAAAATGTATAAAACTTCAATGACACTGCAGATACGCATTTATGTCAATGACAGGATGATAATTAAAGCTTGTGCAAACTCAGTTTTTGCTTAAACAAGAGCAGTCAGAGGACAGCGTGCTCGACTTTTTCGTACTTGCCAATAAAACAAAACTTTTTGGGGTGGTACAGAAAACATAACCAAGTACTTTATCATACTATTTATAAGCAAAGTACTTTATAAGTTGAAGAAGGACAATAATTCTTACAAAAAACCTTGACAGAGTTATCTACTCTTGTCTGTTGATGGAGGTAATGATGGGGAACAAGCGTTAAAAGTTTCAAAGCAATATCTCCAATGGTTTTGAAAAAAAGTGAGCTGGTACGAAAAACTTAACCAAAATTCTAAGTCGAAAAAGGGCCATGATTCTTACAAAAACCTTGACAGAGTTATGTACTCTTGTCTGTTGATGGAGGTAATGATGGTGAAAAAGTGTTGAAAGTTTCAAAGCCATATCTGTAATGGTTTTGAAAAAGTTTGAATTGGTACAAAATACTTAACCAAGGTGTGACACCAACGCGAGTAGTATAGCTAGCCTTTTCTTTGAAAAGTCGAGCTAAAAAAGCATTATCCTTTCCCATATACAACACATCTGCAGCAGATTACTTTGGAAAACATCTTAGCCAAAATATGATACATTTCTGTAAATGAAATAAAGTTGAAAACATTGAGACAAAAATAAGAAATCGCTAATGATAAGCAATTTCTCCCTTTTCCACAATGCTTTCAACTCAATTCTAAGTTAAACTATCTTCTGTAGAGATTTTGTAGATTTTTCATCAATTGTTTTCAAAGTAGGATGCAGATTTATTGTATGTGGGAAAGCATTATCTTGTGAATCTTACCATTTTATCTAATGTTTCTATAGACTGCCAAATATCACCACAAGACTTATCATAGTATGTGTAGTTAAATCTCTGTCCTGTAAGCAGAATATATCAAAAGTACAATAAATCCATTCCCATGTGCAGACACATTTCACACTTTGGCAGTAGAACACTTTTAAAATCATTGTTGCAAAAGGAGAAATCGCTCATGATGATGCCCATAACTTTTCAACTCTATTCGATTATATACTCTCATTGATTAAGATTTTCCGTATATTTGTCTCAATTATTTCAAAATCTTGAGCTGCAATTTTGCTGTAAAAACTTTTGAGTTAAAATAATTGCACAAAATGAGCAATTTCTCCAATTCCCAACAAGTTTTCAACTTGATATTATATAATAATAATACTTCTAGTCTTCTAGATATAATTTTTTTTTCTTCCTCAACCATTTCAAAGAAAATGAACCAAAATAATATACCAGTAGATGTGTACCTACCCCAATGGCAGAAGTCTGAGGATATCACAAAAAAGTTTTCTGGATCAGCTAAATATCGAGCAAATATCTTTCCATACATTTGTTCTTTGTCCTGAGAAAGGGAGCCAACCAGCACTGGAACTACAGTGAAATTACCTTTACGGCTGAAACAGCAGAATGACAACTTTGTAACTAGTCCTTAGGTGCAGATTTTGCAAATAAATAAAAGCTCTAATCTAGCGTATCCTAAACCCTGTTCATTTTTTTACTGTTGGGAGAGAGAAGTAAGCTTAAGAGCATTGATTCCTACATGGTTGAAAGGTTATGGCTTGTCCCAATAAGGCATTTGAATTTTCATGATAAACACATTAATCCTTAAACAAAATACAAACACATTTTGATGCCTCTGCAGAAAGGGACTTTAAATATCATTGTGATGAAAGGAGAAATTGCTTATGCAACATAACTAGTACAAACAAAATACATTATCAAGCAGATATGGACATACCTCCTTATCTATGTACTTGCTTACCTTTCCATTGCTTTGGCTATATAAGGCAACTGCATTTCAATGCTGTGTTCATCTTCATCTGTGGAGATACTCATTGTCTCAAATCCACCCTCACTGTACAGATCATTATTCCACTGGGAATTGAAAGACACATTTACTTGAAATGGTTCATTAAACATCAAAAATAAGGATTAAATTAACCCTTTCCCTCATACGACAATTCTGCAGCAGACGACTTTGAACGTATTTTGTCAAAAATTAGAAACTCTCAATAATTGAATGGATAACCTATGATAAAAAGTGGAAAACATTGTGGCAAAAGAAAAAAATTGCACGTTTTGTGCAATTTCTTCCTTTGTCACTATGTTTTCAAAAAGCTGTCTGCTGCAGAGGCGTCAGAAAGCGTCTATATGAGGGAAAAAGGTTAAGATAATCCTTTCCTACATACAGCAAAACTGCAGTAGACAGTGTTTAAAAACATCTTGGCAAAAAGATGGAAAGTTGATAAAAATAAAGTTAATTAATAATTATTTAATATAGACAAAACAAATTGTGGCAAAAGGAGAAATTGCTTCATTATGAGCAATTCCACCTTTTGCCACAATATGTTCATAAGTCGTCTACTGGTGATGCGTCTGCAAGTGGGAAAGTGTTAAGTACATAGATTTATAAGTATAAGATTATATATGATTTGCTCTAAGGTTATTCAGTGAAGTTTTAGATCACAGTGCATGATCACACTTTGAGCAGTTCAGTTGATTGATTGATTGGGGTTTAACAACGTTTTTAACAATTTCTCAGTCATAGCATGGCGGCCAGTTCACCTACTCATATGTTTCCTGGTTTTTCGCACACACCAGTACTCCACACAACAATCTTCCCAAGCAACTGGCTGCTTTTTCCACATAGACTTAGCCCATTGGTGGGAAGACGAATGACGCATGTCGCAATGACTTTTGTCAAACGTCAGAAAGAAAAACTCACAGTCCCCTGGATTGACAGCCCACGTCGTTACCAGGATTGAGCAGTCAGATCTGGATCGGTCACTTTGCTAAAACCCTTCCCAACATACACAAATCTGCAGCAGACGA
>JASEVX010000001.1:86749553-86772787 GCA_031761405.1 Serripes groenlandicus
ACATTTATGTCGAGGGTCGTTTCAAACGTTTTCGTCTCCCTGACGTACCATCGTCTGAGTACCAGCTACCAGAATGGGTTGCCCGACGAACCGCCGCAGTCTCTCGTCTGTTTTTGAACATTATCGCCCCTATGATGACTTTTTTTGGGGTCTGTTTACTTTTATCTTCTCTGTACTTTTAGACACCGGAACCTGCCGATTTGCGACCTGCGCAGTTAAGTAAATATAATCAAAGTGTTGCGCGTAACACTTTACAAATGCGGATAGGCTCCGAGTGCTTTTGAGGAACTTCAATGCACATGCTTAATTTATCTTCCCATTGTAAGAAAAGCCAATTAATCGACAGAATAAAGCTGAAACATAACTGACACATCTGACTTATAGACCTTTCCCACATGCCGTATATCCTACCATTTTGACCCATCTGCAGTAGACGACATTTGAAAACATTGTTAAAATGCAACTCCGTTTTAACATCATTTAAAGACATATTCGCACAAAGGTATTGGGACATCACTTCCACTTGTTTTGTCCAGACGGTTTATTTAGGTCTATATAACATATACGGACGGTGAAGACTCTTTTACCTTTTACCTTTTTCCGAGATCTATTTAGGCATCTTGGCCTCTCTGAACCATCTTAATTAATTGTTTTGTCTCCGCCTCCGGTCCATAGAAATAAGGCACAAACTTGATAGTATTGTTCTTCCAATACTTGTTGAGCAAGCTTTTGAAACTATTTACACTTTTTGCAGAAATTAATTCTTCAGGTAGATTGTTCCACGTATTTACAAGTCTTTGCGAAAAACTAAATTGTCTTATGTTTGTCCTATTGTATCTCTTGAAGATTTTTTGTTTATGTCCTCTGGTAGTCGAATAAATTATAGTATATATGGATTCTACTTTATCGATCCCATCTAAAAAATTATAAATTTCGATTGTGTCTGATCTTAGTCTTCTATATTGCCGAGTCGGTAGTCTTTACTTGAGTAATCTTTGTTTATAAGGGAGATCTTTTATTGATTTAATAATTTGTGTGGCTCTTCTTTGTTGTTAATAACCGACCAGACGGTACTTCCATATTCTAAATGTGGTATAGCTATACTTTTATAAATTGTTGTAAAATATTCTGTATCTAAATGTTCGAAACACCTTTTAATAAGGCCTAGCATTTTATTTCTTTTCTTGACTTGTAGGCTGATATGATCTTTGAATTTTAAGTTTTTGTCAATTGTTATCCCTAGGTCAATTCTTCAGTTACCGTATCTAATGTGTTTGTATCGAGCATATAGCTTTTTTGTTTGTTTCAGGTCCTAAATGAAAGTGTTTGAATTTGATTTATTGAAACTCAGTAGCTATATAGTTACTTGACCAGTCTAGTAGACTATCAAGGTCTTTTTGCAGACTCATGTGGTCTGTTTCATTATTGACTATACCGCATACATTTTTGTATCGTCTGTTAATAGCTTGATCATAGTTTGTATCATGTCTGGAAGGTCATTGATATAGACTATAAAAAGAATAGGACCTAGTACGCTGCCTTTTGCAGGGGCGTAGCTCCGTTTAGGCACATATGCCTAACCATTTTTTCTCAAAATGCCCCCAACATAAAGCTGCGGCGATAGACATCGGCGTAATGTATCGACCAGATCAGCCTGCGATGTCCGCGCAGACTGATACGGCCGACACATTCCGTCTTAGGGGGATAGTTGTATAGAGTAGTGATTCCTGAAACAGAAAATCCCGGGATATAGTTACTTGACCAGTCTAGTAGACTATCAAGGTCTTTTTGCAGACTCATGTGGTCTGTTTCATTATTGACTACCGCATACATTTTTGTATCGTCTGTTAATAGCTTGATCATAGTTTGTATCATGTCTGGAAGGTCATTGATATAGACTATAAAAAGAATAGGACCTAGTACGCTGCCTTGTGCAGGGGCGTAGCTCCGTTTAGGCACATATGCCTAACCATTTTTTCTCAAAATGCCCCCAACATAAAGCTGCGGCGATAGACATCGGCGTAATGTATCGACCAGATCAGCCTGCGATGTCCGCGCAGACTGATACGGCCGACACATTCCGTCTTAGGGGGATAGTTGTATAGAGTAGTGATTCCTGAAACAGAAAATCCACAGGAGGCGAAAAGTGTCTATCCGGGTAGGCCTGTGTGGCATGCTTAGGCTGAGCCGGGTCGATACTTTACGCAGAGTCCACAATGTTGACTTTCTCACGAGCCGGCCTATACATTGATTATTGCAAAGCTACGCCCCAGCTGTGGGATTCCACTTGTGACTGTGGTCCACTCTGAATGACTACCATTTAGGATTACTCTCTGTTTTCTACTATATAAACAATCTTTTATCCGACCGAGTAAACAGTCACTGACACCATATCCCTCCAGTTTGAGCAAAAGGCGCCTATGGGGTAAGGTATCAAAAGCCCCTGGCGACGTCTGAATCTACGCTGTACGCAGATACATTAATTTTAAGATCCAAAATCGCTGGCTAAAATAACAAAGCTACCCCATTAAACAAGAAAATCGAAACCAATAAGGAAAACAAAACGGTTGCGGTGTTAACCCTTTCGCTCATCCAGACGCTATCTGACGCATCTGCAGCAGACGACTTTAGAAGACATAGCGACACAGATAGTAAGTTATATGTTTTTATTCAATGCCTAACAATAATCATCAATTGTTTACTAATACGTAACGCATGCAACTGTTGTGCTGCCTTTTATAGGTTTAATAATATTATATAACTCCAGGAAAAGTTCAACAAAGTTTAATTATCACTTAAAATAGATACAGATATTGGCACTCCAACAATTTAAGATAAATGTAGCACAAAATATCTAAGTCACTTGGACTCAAGTTGTTTATAACTATGTCTCTGGAACTCCCAAAGTATGAATCAATGTCAAGGTACACCTTGTAATAATTAATTGTTTTCAAAACTAGAATGTCAATTTATGTAAAATTGACTTCAAAACATCAAATTCGGTTTGATTAACTGACCAATCAAATAGCATGACCAATCAGCTCAACATTAGCCATTGGTTTACATTTAACAATAACATAAGCCATGCCAATCACTGCTAAAACAGCTGAAGGCGACATATGGCATTTTAACTTTTAAGTCGAAATGTCTGAGAAAGGGGATATAATTAAGTAAGGTTGATTGAATAACAATTACATATAATAACTTAACAAACATCAAATATCCTTTTGATGTTTCTTGACACGCTGTTTTGACAGCATTATGGAAACTTGTACATATTTCAAATCATCATCAATATTCAAATTATACATGGTTAATAGATAAAGTCATAGTGAAATGCAATAACTAAATTGTCAAATTTAACGGCATAACACCACCCCTCCCTTAATTTTAACTTTTATTCCTATAAAGTGCAAGATAAGGGATAAGAGTCGAAATACCGCATTCAAATACATAAATCACCACCCCATCATGTCCTGGAAATAAAATACCGGTTATAATATAAATTGCAAATAAAGCATTTAAGTATAACTATGCACAAAGCATATAAGTATTACACCAATGACATGATATTAGGATTTTAGAATCATGTGAATTGAATGTCAACCTATTTTTTGATACTCCTTTTTGCCATTTTAGTCATGTTCACATAGTCATCTCTTTGTATGAATTTGTCTAGCTGTTTGCACGTCAAAGTGAAATGTCCTATTCTATTACACGATTTGCAGTCATTGTTTCTAGCGGGACAGTGTCCCCTTGGATGAAATGCATCACTGCCGCATTTCCCACAGAAGAAATCCCTGTCATCGTGATATTCGATGTATACAGCTTCAGAACAAAATTACATCATTTCCCGTATGATTGGTTCCATTTGTTTCATCTTCGAATTTGAAGGATTCGTTCGTTTTGTCATCCGTAATTTGTTTAATTCTTCCGATATAGAGTTAACCGTAATGTCTAGTTGCTTGTTATTAAACATAAGACGAGTATTTTCACACTGAAGATTTTCCTGGCTGGAAACAAAAGCATTAACCCTTTCAATTTTCTTTTCCAAATTTTGCTGTAATCCAATTATTTTGTTTTGATTCGATTCTAATGTTTTCTTATATTTTTCAGTAACCTTATCAACTGTTTTATTTAAATCTAGACACTTAACATTTTGAACATTGACACTGATTTTTAAATCTTTATTCTCTAATCTCAGAAATGATATACATGCATTTTGTTGGCTAATAGTGTTTTCTAGATTGCTAATGACCGCTTTGTACTTTCGTTGACAGCTTGGTGATTTTCGAAGAAGGGAATTATAGCTAAGGTGATGTAGATCATCGTTGCTTACGTTGAAGAATGGAAGGTTCTCTGCGTCCTTCTTGTTCATGAAGTTTCCCATCCTTGCAGAGTCTCGTTGTTTCTTCTTATCCATTTGTAAGGATGTTGATCCACTTCGTTTTGGTCCTGTTGTATAAGCCGATACCAATGGTCCAAAAAACTGTCTTTGGAGGTTACAATAATGGTAAAGTACTGGAACGCAGAATCTTCCACAACTGTTCATCTTTCTTCTTGTAATATGGGGAATTGTAAATATAGTAAACTCGCTTGCTGTATTGAAGTCACAACTACTTCGAGGTACTGGGAAAGTTACAACACTTAGAAATATTGTAGCCGGATTCTGTCACCATGTGTTGTGCTGCCTTTTATAGGTTTAATAATATTATATAACTCCAGGAAAAGTTCAACAAAGTTTAATTATCACTTAAAATAGATACAGATATTGGCACTCCAACAATTTAAGATAAATGTAGCACAAAATATCTAAGTCACTTGGACTCAAGTTGTTTATAACTATGTCTCTGGAACTCCCAAAGTATGAATCAAAGTCAAGGTACACCTTGTAATAATTAATTGTTTTCAAAACTAGAATGTCAATTTATGTAAAATTGACTTCAAAACATCAAATTCGGTTTGATTAACTGACCAATCAAATAGCATGACCAATCAGCTCAACATTAGCCATTGGTTTACATTTAACAATAACATAAGCCATGCCAATCACTGCTAAAACAGCTGAAGGCGACATATGGCATTTTAACTTTTAAGTCGAAATGTCTGAGAAAGGGGATATAATTAAGTAAGGTTGATTGAATAACAATTACATATAATAACTTAACAAACATCAAATATCCTTTTGATGTTTCTTGACACGCTGTTTTGACAGCATTATGGAAACTTGTACATATTTCAAATCATCATCAATATTCAAATTATACATAGTTAATAGATAAAGTCATAGTGAAATGCAATAACTAAATTGTCAAATTTAACGGCATAACACAACCAAATAAAGGGATATAACCAATACAGTACTAAGATGTAAAAACAACAAACAGTAAAGAGTATTCTCTCTTATCGGAGTCGGAGCAGCGATAGATCAGTCTGTTACGACGAAGGGTAACAATCGGCCATTTATACTTTCCGATGATTTACAAAAGTCACTGCCACTAGCGTCATTCGTCTTCCACCAATGAGATAAATAGTCTAAGTGGGAAGGTATCCATATATCCGGGAATAATATGTATGGAGTATACAGGTAAGGTTGAATTGACCGCCGTGATTAAGCAGAAATATCGTTGAAAACGGTATTAAAATCTAACCAATTAATCCCAATGTGAAACCCATTGTCATATTTCACCTAATCAAACGATCCTCCCTGTTTGGACTGTCTAAAAATTGCTCGCCATGATCTACCGGTCACAATTCAGCATAGGATTATAGTTGTATCTGCTTCTTGAACGTATTTAGTATAACAACGACACTTGCAACATATCATGTAATGGTTATTTCTGAACAGTGAAGCTTCAGATGACCCTGTCGATCTGCTCAAGATGATCACAATCTATACAAGTCGACAAATGCTTCTAACAAGCATGTGCAAGAAATATGTGATCTGGATCTACACTGCCCACAGAAGTCTACTCGTACTGACTCATATAAGCGCCCTATCAACTCGTGTCTGGCTCCGAACAGAAATGTTCCTCTCTCTTATATCAATTATGATAAGTTATAAGAATCCTGTATCAGAGGCGTTACTGTGACAAACACGAACGGTTCAAGTTCTGTAAATTACCTATAGAAATGAAATATGAGGAAGGGTGGGAGACGAGGCAAATCACATATTTGATAACAAAAATAATCCGCCACTGCGAATTTACGGCAATGTGTTAACCCTTTCCGAACTGCAGACGCATTCTGACGCATCTGCTGCAGACGACGTTTGTAAACATTGTGACAAAAGGAGAAATTTTTCAAAACGAGCAATTTATCCTTTTGCCATAGTGTTTCAACTTTGTTCAGTATACTAATACCATCTTTTAAAGACATTTTTCCGTGTTTTTGCTTAGAGGTTTAGAGTTATGATTCCTGAAGCAGAAAAATCCACAGAAGGCGAAATGTGTCTTCCCGGGTTAGCCTGCGCGGCATGATTAGGCTGATCCGGGTCGATACTTTACGCAGAGTCAACACTGTTGGTTTTCTCGTGGAACGGCTCGTATGACTATTGACATGTATGCACACAGTGGTGGCTGTGTCGAGAATCTAAAGCGGAATGCACCTGCTCGCCCGATCCATCACTATTCTTACAGGAAACAAGACAGCTTCTCGTCCAACGCCAATCGATTAGCATTACAGACAATATAGGGTACAATAGTCACTTATATGTGTTTAGTCATTTTGCAGACTATCGTAGATAAAAAACAAAGATTTCGAAATGTTGGAGTCAATTTTTAGAAGAGTATCATAACAAGGAAACATGATAAGAAAAGGAGACAATTCTCGCTTTAAGCAATTTGCGCAATGGTTTAAAAATATATATATATTTCTCCATCCTGGCAAGACGAATGACAACCTACATGATTGGAAACAAATATGTAGATACCTCTGTTCAGGGAGGAGGTGTTCCAGGATTTTCCGGATATGTCGACAACAGCTACATATGAGGCTAGATTCAACCTCAAGGAAATTACTGAAATTATTATGGCTCGACATGACCAACGCCTATGGGTGAATTCCTCACAAGCTGATCAATGTAGCCTTGCAGCACTACCACGTTCCAGATCATGGCAGTCATCGTATTATGAGCTACTTCAGCAGCATTCATCTGAGGTACTCATGTGTCAGTTTTACAACGAACTCAATACCCAGTCGTGGGAAGGGGATTGTACCTGCATGCACCATCTCTGTCATCTTCTTTGTTACGGGCATGAACATGATCATAAAAGCAGCAGAGGGAATCAAGAGGCCCACTTATAAATACAGATGATAGGCATCCGCCCTCCAGCCAATAGGGGATTTATGGATGAAATAACGGTCACCACAAAAAAAAAAGCACATTCAGGCGCAATGGATTCTCAAAGCTCTTGATGAGACTGTGTCGTGGGTTCGGCTGCTAGTTAAACATGAATAACCCTTTCCCACAAGAAGACACGTTTTGACGCATCTGCAGCAAACGACTTTTGAAAACACTGCGCTTAGTTGTCTGATGTGGATGCGTTGTATGTGGGACAATGTTAAACTAAATACTTATGCAGTTGTTTATTGATCTAACAAGGGACGTAGATAAGATCATAACCATCGTACGTACTTGACGACTAGATGCCAAACATGGTAGACTGATTTGATTGCGAGAAGGCAATAGGGGCTGATTTGGTTCTTCGCTGGTCTCACAAACTCCTGAATGTGACCAAACTATAGGTAAAGTTTTGAGTAATTTGAGTGCTTAAACATCATTTTCTGGTATGTAATCGTGTGGAGAAATGTACGATCAAAATCCAGTACGAAACGCGTTTTTAACTACTCTTCAATCTTTCTTCCAATTACGAAAGTGAAAGTACACTGACCCGTATCCTGAATAGTGTATGATAGTGAATACGTAAAGTGTGTCAACCATTACGGTATGTCCAGCCTGTATTGGCGAATAAATTGTAGATTGAAACCTGAAAACGACATACACGCTAAGCATGTTCATGACTCATGAAGTAAAGAATTCACAACATTTCAGCAGATGATTTTTGAATGACACACCTGTCAAATGATCCCGAGTGTTTTGGTTGGTTGATTACACAGAGAAAACACGCGTCAATTACATACCGGTAGTCTATAAGATACTCAAATCTGCAAGTATATGATACATACATACATTGGCGTTTAAACTAAATGTGGTACGATATGGCTTGTTTAATGCGTATTTTCTTGGTTTTATTTCTTCACTTAGTTGTTGTTAATTGTGTTTATGAACTTAAAGATGTGGAAGTGAAGAAGTTAGACGATACAGGAGAACCATACCGAGTGTTTACAGATGAAGATATTGCTAAATATGACGGATCAGATGTAAGTTTAATAGCCCTAGATAACGGGCATTTTTTCATGTTCTAAAATCCTTATTCGACACTCAACCCCTATGGTGTGGGTACTCATCCTTTTGATTACCCACAACATAGGGTTCATTGAGTAGTACAAGAGATATTGTGGGGTAAAGGCCAGTTTACTCTCCATTATAATGTATAGAGTCCTTTGAAGTTTGACTTAAAATTACAAAACAATGAACCAGGAACACAGTACATGTAGTAGTATCCTAGGACTAAATTTGTATTAGTATCTAAGTTCCTGGTTTACTATTTAACCCTTTCCCACCTGCAGATGCATTTAGACGCAATAGCAGCAGACGACTTTTGAAAACGACTTGAAAACATTGTGGCCAAAGGTGAAATTGCTCATGATGACAGGGTCTTTCAAATTGTACTATTTGAAAGACCCTGATGATGAGCAATTTCTCCTTTGGCCACAATGTTTTAACTTTATTTAACAATTAAGGTTTCTTTGATGGAGATTTTCAGGTTTTTGTCACTGTGTTTTCAAAGTCGTCAGCTGCAGATTTGTTGTATGTGGGAAAGGGTTACATTTTTAGCTCGCCTATTCGAAGAAATAGGGGAGCTTATGTTATCACCCCGGCGTTGGCGTTGGCGTTGGCGTTGGCGTTGGTGTTGGCGTTGGCGTCCGCGTTGCCAGCTTGGTCAAACCTTTGCGTGCAAGGCCTTTTCTCAGACACTGTGTATGCTGTTGCTTTGAAACTTCACACACTTATTCAGGATCATTAGGGGACCTTGTATGTCAAGTCCCATAACTCTGGAATGGATTTTGACTGAATTGTGCCCCTTTTTGGACTTAGAAATTTGGTCAAACCTTTGCGTGCAAGGCCTTTTCTCAGACACTGTGTATGCTGTTGCTTTCAAACTTCACACACTTATTCAGGGTCATTAGGGGACCTTGTATGTCAAGTCCCATAACTCTGGAATGGATTTTGACTGAATTGTGCCCCTTTTTCGACTTAGAATTTTGGTCAAACCTTTGCGTGCAAGGCCTTTTCTCAGACACTGTGTATGCTGTTGCTTTGAAACTTCACACACTTATTCAGGATCATTAGGGGACCTTGTATGTCAAGTCCCATAACTCTGGAATGGATTTTGACTGAATTGTGCCCCTTTTTCGACTTAGAATTTTGGTCAAACCTTTGCGTGCAAGGCCTTTTCTCAGACACTGTGTATACTGTTGCTTTGAAACTTCACACACTTATTCAGGATCATTAGGGGACCATGTATGTCAAGTCCCATAACTCTGGAATGGATTTTGACTGAATTGTGCCCCTTTTTGGACTTAGAAATTTGGTCAAACCTTTGCGTGCAAGGCCTTTTCTCAGACACTGTGTATGCTGTTGCTTTCAAACTTCACACACTTATTCAGGGTCATTAGGGGACCTTGTATGTCAAGTCCCATAACTCTGGAATGGATTTTTTTCAAACATTTGGATTTTTTTCTTTTTCTTTTCTTGTATTTTTCAATTTTGCGTTTAGCTCAACGTTAAAGTTTCGATTTTTTTTTTTTCTCAATAAGTACTGGTTCTAGGGCTTTCATATTTTTTGGGGTAAAACATTTGTTTTTTGCTGGATTTTGAAAATTGGGCATAGCTTCTTCATATTTTGTTGGATTAATTTCATTTTTTTTTTTAATTTTCTTGTATTTTTGAACTTTGAGCATTATTTTTTTATTTTTTATTTTTTTTCTTGAATTTTGGAACTTTGTGTTCAGCTCAATTTTTTTTTTTTAAATTTCTTGTATTTTTGAACTTTTTTTTTTTATTATTTCTTGTTTAAAAATAATTGTGTTTAGCTCAATGTTAGAGTTTTGTTTACTTTTTGTCTTTTACACTTGCCTTGATAGTCAAAGCAGGGGACACAGTGAGACATTTAATTACGCGTAATTCTTGTCTTTCTTTTGTAAATTCAATTTCAACTGAATTATTCCACTTTTGGATTTTGGACTTTATACCCATGCTATAACTGTTCTGAAGTAGGCCCTGATAGACGATATCCCTGATAGGCGAGCTATATTGTCCTCCGACAACTCTTGTTAAGTTTTATCATCAAACCAGAGACATATAAATACATATTTATATGTCTCTGATCAAACCGACACTTTTTGAAGCCTCTGCAGCACCCAGCATTTAGCTACTTTCATAGCAGATGGAATTATGAAAACTGCAGGAAAAGGAGACATTACTCAGTTGTCGAGCATGTTTTCCTTTTCCAACATTGGTTTCATTTCTGAATAAAAATGTTTCCCTACTTTACCTGATGTTTACATTTTTCCTCACATATTATCAAAGCAGGCAACTCTTAACCCTTTCCCACATACAGATGGTCTCTGTTGCCTCTGCAGCAGACAAGATTTGAAAAAAATGTGGCAAAAGGGGGAAATTGCGCTAATTGAGTAATTTTCTTTTTTCACAATATATTCAACTCTTTTAAAATAATTATACACGTATTTTCATTTATAAAGATTTTCCACATTTTAACAGAGATGAGTCAACTGCTGCATATTTCTCGCATGTGTCAAAATGGTGTTAATTTGGTAAACATGATATGTGGTCATTGTGATTACCTATAATTTATTCTATTTCTCTTAAAAAGTTATTGGAAGTTATGATGAAGTTGTCTGCTTCAGATGTGTCAAAAGATAGTTGTGTTATAAAGAAAGTGGATTATAATCATAACAATTATCCATGGTTAACATTAATCAATAATCTTTTCCAACCTGCAGAAACCACCTCGGTGGTGTAGTGGTAGAGGGTCCGCCTTGAGTGCAAGCGGTTGGGGGTTCGATCCACCAAAGGCTTTAAAAATGGAAGTAATGGCTGCCCTCCTTTGGCACTCAGGGTTGCGGGGTTAGCATTATAAAGATATTTCCAAAGATGTTTGCTTTATTGGTCAGTGTGGGAAAGAGTTAAGACCTTATTCCCTTTACACCTGCAGATGCATTTTGATACATTAGCAGCCGATGATGTTAAAAAACATTGTGGCAAATGGAGGGGTGTCTCATGATGAGTAATTTCTAGTGTTGTCACACTGTTCAACTCTATTTAATTATTTATACTTAAATTTATAGAGATATTCCATGTTGGTCAAGATGATTTAAAATTCGTCTGCTGCAAAATAAATTGAGAGGGAAATGGATGAAAAATACATGCAGAGAACATCAAGGAAAAGGGTTATAGTTTCCCTCCAGGTTGCCTTTCTACAAATATTATTACAAACAACATTGAAATTGGTTTAAGCTGAGGCAGGGAAAAAGGCACCTTCATGCATCAACAAACATTGACCACTCATGTTAGCCTTTAACCTGTGTGTAATTAATAGATGTATCAATGTTATTTCTGACATAAAACTACGAGTAGATTGAAAATCCATGCACCTTTAACCCTTTCCCTCATACAACAAATCTGCAGACGACTTTGAAAACATACCTGATTTTTTTTTGGAAACTCCCTTAAAATGAAAGTACCTAAATTGAATATAATTGAAAACATGGTGACAAAAGGAGACATTGCTTGTTTTGAGCAATTTCTTCTTTTGTCTTCATGTTTTCCAAAAGTCGTCTGCTGTAGAGGCCTGAGAAAGCGTCTATATGAGGGGAAGAGTAAAAGGATGTTGAAACCGAGAGGTCTCATTACCCATTTTACTCTGCAGCTACTCATACTTATTTAAAAGAAAAAGACCCTCTGGCATTATATATAATATTCTTTCTCCTGTTCACCCTGATGTGGTCAGCAAATTGTGTACATGTATTTAGAATATTTTTGCTTGGTGAAGCAATATTTTATGATCAGTAAATGTAGCCCCTGATAATGAATATAATTAAAATCATTCTCTGTTTGTTTATATCTGAACAGGATGATCAACCTATATATCTGGCTGTCAAAGGAGTAGTTTTTGATGTTTCCAAAGGAAGAAGTAAATATCTCCATTTACTGTATCTCTTGGTCTATCTCTCTGTGTTTGTGTCTCTCCTTGTCTGTCTGATTATTTTTCTTTCTATCTCTCAATCTGTCTTCCCTCACCTCAGTTGCTCAGTGATGTATTGGTTAGTGTGTTTGCCTCGAGGGAAGAAGACCAGATGTTAAATAGTGTAGTAGTAGCTTCCCTCCTTGATGTTCAAGGATCTTGAGAAAGCATTACATCTTACCTGCTGGTGTAATGACAAGCTTACCAGCAATAATTGTAATTTACACAGGAAACATTCTGATGTGACTGAAATAGTATTGAACGTGGTGTAAAACAATATACAAACTAACTCTCTTTAACAATAGTTGCTTAATATCAGGTCAAAGCTTGTTTCGCAATCGATGTAAACTTTATAAGTTTAAATGTATATTAGCTTTCTGCTTTGAAATTTTCTGTTGAATTTATTTGAATATATGTGATAATTGACAGAAAGTATAGATACATCTACAGCTTGGAAAATGTTGCATACCAAAATTAGTTTACTGTTACCTTGACATTTGTATACTTGTAGACAATCTTTTTGTCCAATTTATATTTCCAGTACAGTCTAAGTTACATATACCTAATTAGATATGGACATGCACCTTAGTCCTTAGGTAGAGTGTGTAAAACAAGGTCATTGCAACCTTGATATTTGGCATTAGACATTAGACTTGTCTACAATTATTTTGAAAACTGTACTTTACAGATGCCTTTAAAACTATTTTCAATGAAGGGAAAGTGTTTAAAATATTGAATACACATAATATAATATGATTATTACATTTCAGATTTTTATAACAAGGCATCAGATTATAACAAATTAACTGGGAAAGATGCTACAAGAGCTCATGCTGTATGGTCATTGGAGGAGAAGGATATGAACCATGATTTGGTTAGAGATTTTTTAATGCTTAATCTAAGTCAGACTACTTTTGATGTCTTTAACCCTTTTCAACATACGACGACTTTGTATTAATTTTTGCAAAAACTTGGAAAATCTTTATAAATGAAGGATTAATTACTGGAAAAAGTAAAACAAAATTGTGGCAAAGGGTGAAATGGCTCATTTTGAGCCATTTCTCCCTTTGTCACAATGTTTTTTTTATCGGAAACAGGTAAACAGTTTTAACCCTTTCCCACTTGCATTTTGACTCATCAGCAGCAGACGTCTTTTGAAAAAACATAGGCAACCAGAGAAATTGCTCCTTTTGCCACAATTTGTTAAATTCAAATTTAAAAAAAAGAATATAATTTATAAAGATTTTCCATGATTATGCCAAGTTTTCTAAAGTCACCTGCTTCAACTGCATCAATATGCATTTTAGCCCTTTCCCTCATACGACAATTCTGCAGCAGACGACTTTGAACATGTTTTGTCAAAAAATGAAAAATCTCTATAAATTTAAATGGATAACCTATGACTAAAACTGGAAAACATTGTGGCAAACGGAGTAATTGCTTGTTTTGAGCAATTTCTTCTTTTGTCACTATGTTTTCAAAAAGCTGTCTGCTGCAGAGGTGTCAGAAAGCGTCTATATGAGGGAAAAGGTTAACAGGTACTCTCTATTATTAGTTATTGGGTTTGTTACTGACCCACTACGGAAATATAGGGGTTCTGTAGGATTAATAGGGGGCGAGGCGATAGCCGAGTCCCCCTATTAATCCTACAGACCCCCTATATTTCCGTAGTGGGTCAGTAACAAACCCAATAATTGATTTATTTCATCGACCACCTTTCATGAGCAAAGAAAATTGATATTGTTTCATTTACATTAACGTTTACAATATGTCTAGAAGAAATTTACGGGTTTTGGCGCCAAATGACTAGCGTTATGACGTCAAAAACCGCTGACGTGACGTCATTTTCCTATTATTCATTCCCAATATTTTTAAAATTCCTAGTATTAAACCCACTTTAATAATGAAATGAAACTTGGTCATGAAAGGTGGTTGATGAAATAAATCAGTTATTTAGTCTGTTACTAACCCTCTACGGAAAAAATATTGTATTCATTTTCATATATTTTAGTTCTTTTTGTGTTCATCACTTTTGCTTCGCGATTTCATAGAGAGTGATCAGGTTTTTTTGTTCATACCCCCATAAAAACGAAAAAAAGGCTCTCCATTCCTTAAAAACACAATTTACAGTTGTAATATTGTTAGTGATTTACGTCATTCTGGGATAGAAAAAGGTGATTTTAAAGGAAGAATGGATGAATGGCGGCCATTTTGTCGACTACTGACCCACTATAGAAATTTACTGACCCACTATAGAAAAATAGTGGGTCACCACGTGACTTCTCTTGTCCAATGAAAAGGCCAGTTTCTAGTGGGAGGTGAAATAAATTCAGATAATTTCTAACTTACCAGTTTCTATTTTCTTCATCATTTGTTTGCAATATAGATGACTAAAATATGCATAGATCCACGCAGCAATGTGTTAACCCTTAACCACCTAAAGACAGTATTTTATTATGCAACAGACAACTTTGAACAAAGTTTGGCAAAAAATATGAAACATCTCTCTATATATAATGAAAATAATTATTGAATAGGGATGAAACACTGGCAAAGGAGAAATTGCCCTTTGGTCACAATATTTTCAAACGCCGGCTGCTGCAGGGTATCAGAAATCATCTGTATGTGGGAAAGGGTTAACCCTTTCCCTCATACAACAAATCTACAGCAGACGTCTTTCAAAACATTGTGACAAAAACCAGAAAAATGTCAATAAAAGATAGCTTAATTGTTAAAAAAAGTTAAAAACATTGTGGCCAAAGGAGAAATTGCTCATCATGAGCAATTTCACCTTTGGCCACAATGTTTTTAAAAGTCGTCTGCTGCTATTGCGTCAAAATGCGTCTGCTGCTATTGCGTCAAAATGCGTCTGCAGGTGGGAAAGGGTTAACCTGTGCTTGTCCTTTTTTCAGACTGGCCTGACGGATGACCAGTTATACGGCCTGGATCAGGTTTTTCACGAGACTTACTTACCTAAATATCCTGTGGTAGGCTACATGGACTATCTTATAGAGGGGAAATCAGATGTTATCAAGAAACGACAGATTGATGAATTGTAACTTTAACAGCATCTAGGACTCGATCTCTATTTTTACAGGTCCATATTCTCCAACATTCCATCTCCTTTAAATATAATATTCTATATTTTTCTGCCAAATTTGGCAAAATATATCCACTTTTATATAAACTTTGAAATATTGGCAATTTCTTTTTTGTATGTGTGATTTTCTTTATTGTTAAAGAAATAATCAAAATTTAAAACTCTTGAAAAAACATGAGTGCAGAATCACAAGTCTACCAGGTAGGAGACAGCGAAAAGGAGAGGTGTGATACCTTCCAATCTTGACCACCAAACTGAATATCTACTGCTTTCATACCACATCTATGGACAAACAAGGAATGCAAGTCTTTACCTCTGTGGAACTATGTGGAAATGGCAAGAGCATTTCAGATTTTCCGATAATTGTTTCTTATGATGTCTGTTGCATTTGAGAGAATAGGCGTCTATAGTAGGGAAATGGTTAATATAATTGACATCATCTGTTTGAGACTGTTATATCCCAAGTTTCACCCATGGAATTTAATGATCAGGGGAGTGAACTGATTTTCTATTACTTGTTTTAAACAAGGTTTGTTTGATACTTTTATACACAACAATAATGCTCTTATTACTATTGCATCTTCTATACAAGGTAAATAAACATCTAAAAGAAATATTCGAATCTGAACCATATTTTGATAGTTTGTTGTTTGATTTCTAGCATTTATTTGTAACTTACTAACATCTTCTCATTTTTGTAAGTTGTATGGACAAAGATTGCCTTTTATATTAGAATGTATTGCAACTGTATTTCTTGAATTTGACCCTTTATCTTTTTTTGGTAATACATTATTGTAAAGACTTGTCAATACATATTTTTTCGTAATACATTATTGTAAAGACTTGTCAATAAATATTTTTTAATGCAGTAGTTGTATCTAACTAAGACCAATGTAGATCTATTTCAAGATCACAATGCAAATACATGTACATGCAGTATGATCTCGATTTGTTTGTTAAAAATGTATGGCTTCCCTTCTTGGCACTCAGGGTTGCGGGGTTAGCATGACGACTAACTAACTTTGTCAGGATAAATGGACCAGTAGTACTGATAACTTACCCATGAAATGCTGTGATATAACTGAAACATTGTTGAAAGCGGCGTAATAGCACTGAACAATAAATCAATCAACCAGCACGAAGTCCGTCAACATCTTCTCCACGGTAACCAGCAGGTCATTCGGGTGAAACTTCACAGAAAGCATCCTCTTAATAACCTCGTCAGAATTCCTTCAAATTGTTGGGATCCATGCAGAATTCTTGTTTCCATGGCAAGTAAACGAAAACAAATTTAAAATTCTTCTTCTCCCAAACTGGTTGGCAGATTTTCAAATAATTTTGTAGAAATGTTCATTGGGTGACCCTCTATCAGATTCCTTTAAGCCATATTGATTGGTCAAAAAACATGGCCGACATGGGACGGGACTTTTTTGCCTTATATGGATATAGTTGAAACTTTTAAAATCTTCTCCTCCGAAAGTGTTAGGCCGATTTTCAAATTATTTTGTAGTAAATTCCTTGGGTGACCCTCTTATCAGATTCCTTCCATGTCATGTTGATTGGTCAAAAATATGGCCGCCAGTGGACGGGGCTGACAAATTACTTCAGGTGAGCGATTCAAGTGCCATCATGGCCCTCTTGTTTGTATAATTCATACCAGATAACATGTGTATGTTGTTCTTTATGCGGTACTTTTCTCGAAATATATCATTTTCTAAAATTCGTATTTGACCATTTTTTACTCCCCTTATCTAAATCTCTGATGGAGTAATTGGATCAGTTTTGTTCTTACCTATTGTTGCATATAAAAATGTTATTGAGACCAAATTTCGTCATTGAACTTTTGAAATTCATTTACTAAAATGGTTATGAGTAATACGTTCCGAAGTCTATTCTTGGAAAGAGTCGAGCGGGACCCGATGTGTATCTAGTTTGACTCGTATACAGTCGGTAACAAACACAAAATAAATCATACGTAAATGTGCTTTTTTTTTTGGTATTAAATCATAAACAATAAAACAAAAACAGAAACAATGCAGATGATACATAAACAATATAATGAAAGAAAGATTATTGCCGCCATTCGAACTTGGCCCTGGATAGAAAGCCTCCGTCGTTAGATATTGACAGAATAACTGATTGGGCCTTTCTAACACATGTTAGCCATTGTCTCATTGTCCCTATTTGGACGTCGTTCTCTCTTTGTAACAATGTAAATATAAAGTATACAGACAAACTCCTGACACAAGAACCGTGTACTCCATCTATCAATATGTGTAGTTTAGCAGAAATTACACTCTTCGAAAAAGTGAGTTTGGATGTATGTATGTCATCGTCGGACACCCACGGTTGTTGACTCCGCTACACTCCAGGATGTTGGAGCATAGCGGAGTCGCCAACTAAGAGTGTCCAACGATGCATGTATGTGTGCATGAAACAATTTAATTATCAAGTTACCATATGATTATTAATGAGTGAAAATTACCACAACTACATATATATAAAAAAATGTGTAATTATGCGGCTTTGAAAGTTTATCAGAACATTTATCTCCATCAAATCTTGGACAAGTTCGAAACATTTTCAACTTGGAGCATGTTGAAACTTTATCAGAATGTTTGTCTTGATGATATGTAGGTCAAGTTCGAACATGGGTTATGATGGGTCAAAAAGTAGGTCACTAGGTCAAATTGAAGGAAAAGCTTAACACTGTAGAAGCCGCAATGTTTGTTTCAGCAGTTTGAAATTTTGTCAGAATGTTTGTATTAATGATATCCAGGTCAAGTTCGAATATGGGTAACATTGGGTCAGAAACTAGGTCACTAGGCCAAATTGAAGGAAAATATGGTTAACATTAGAGCCAACATCCCCCGCATTGTAGTACTTTCAGTACTTGGAATTTTAATTAGCCGTAAAGCCCCCTACGCTATATTAGTGCTTGGTTTCGTAATCAACTTATATGATTCCAAAATGTTAAACTTACGACAAAACCACTATCACAAGAGAACATATATTTTACGTATGTCAAATACCACTTTCAAAAGTGAGAATGTTCATCAAGTTTTGAATAATTGTAGTTTAACCTTAATCCATAAACACATTTATAAATATAATTCGATACTGGTGACAATGTCAAAAACATTGATGGTTCTGGCAGGTGCTCCTGGTCCTTTGTAATTACATAGATATTCATATAAGCCAATATTGTGTCTCCGGCTTACATTTCAATATACTATGCAGGAGCTTCATTACAATGTGTTATGCTGCGCGAAAAAACACACAACAGTTGTTGGTTTTTCCTAAACATGAAGGTAATTGTCTTGGGAGAAAAGTTCGGGTGTAGTTTTGCGTATCATCACGCAATCTAGAATAATTGACTAATAGGCCATGCCTGGATTCTTTGCGGACTTATTCATCTTATGACATCGTCATCATTTTTACAAATTCTGAAAGAAGAAACAAAAGCTATATATCAACTTAAAAAGATAAGCGGCTTCGATAAAATGGAAGCATTATGTTAAAAGTTATAACCTGAAAACAACAAAGCAAAAGTGTACTAAACCTTTCTGATTTTTTTGCAATCCTTTAGGTTTTGTGTACGCTCTCTATACAGTCATTTGGTGCGCAAATGAATTGCATTACATAACAGAATAAAGTTATAAAAAAGGTGTTTTTACAGTGAATATCATGGTGTATAAATTCACGAAATATTTGCTTTCTCCTTCTCCTCAACCAAGATTTATCAAACAATCCAACCAGTTTAAAAACATGGCCGCCAGGGGGCGGGGCGGGTTTTTCTTATAGGTATACTGACTGAAAAGTTGTTAAAAACGGCGTTTAACCTCAATCAATCAATCAATCAATCATATTTGAATATACATGGTGTACATTGTATATGACATAGCAATCACTTGACAGTGAGAATTCAATGACCAGGAGGTATACCTTCATAATTCAGTGACCCGTCCCCGTCCATATCGGCCTCGTTTAACATGGCTTGTACTTCGTCTTCGGACAACTTCTCGCCGAGTTGGGTCAAAACAAACCTTAGTTCCTTCACGCTTATTGTACCGTCATCTGTAAATGATAGATATGAGCCAGTGCATGAGAAAACGATCAACTTGGAGTTTGTGAAAAGTATAAATCCAGATATGTACGACATGCGCACAGTCTGATCAAGATGAATACTGTTCACATGTTACTTTTATAAGCGTGTTAGAATATCCTGTTAACTTGTGTAGTTTCTAATAAGACTGAGCAAATGGACAAGATGATCTGATCCTACACTGTTCATTAATGCCAACTTGTACTTTTTCTTGTGCACCGGCTTATTTATAAGAAATGCGTCAGTCGGACAGGGGTTCTTAACACATATACAAACAGTGAAGACTCTGACAAGCATTTACCCATTCACTGTTTCGCCTGAGTGGTCGATGGAGTATACATGTTAAACTGCCCTACATGAAACTACACATTGATACACAAATTAATGAGCCGCGTCTAGTGATGTGTGAACTTATCGCATCCGCGTACAGTGAAGTCTAAGGCGACCCAGAGCACTATCTGTTTACATGCAATTTAGTACTTCATGCATCTTTTGGCGTAAACAAACTATAAGTGTAGCCTATAAGTTTTACACCAGATCCTATATATATATATATATGGCTAATCCTGGTATTGGTTGAGACCAATCTCATTCAAATGAGGCCATACTACTTCGCTGTACGTATATTGGATCTGACGACACAGCATAAAAGGTCATCTCGAGTTGACCCTATACACTTACATACTCATGAACAAGTGCTCGTTTCTCTCCAATTAAACAACGATCTGTTTTTACAATCGGAACACAAGACAATCACCGCTTCGCTATGTATCGTTTATCTCGCTATATTACTCGTTTTATAAATACCAAACGATTTTGTAATCGACAATTTGATTGCCCTATGACGCAAAGGTCAAGCTGAGACTACCTAAATGGGGGCAGTCATAAGATCTTTATACGATCGAGCGAAGTTTAGGTCTGGTTTTAATAAGATTGGTCTAAGATCAGATTGAGGTTTTAGCTTTAATATAAACTTCTCATTTTAGACTTATATTTTATAGAATTTTCGAAATCAGAAATGGCACTAAATCGTTCAAACACAATTTATTTCGTTCTCAGTAGTGCATGAACAACAAAATCAGTTTACCGTGAATACGTCTGAGCCATTAAATTCACATGCCAACATAGTCAGGGACTTTCGGAGATTTGACAAAACTGTTCAGAAAGCATGACTAATACATAGGGGCCTGGCACGCGATTCAAAAAAATAAAAATATATCCAGGTCCCTATGGACTAATTGGCAGATACTTCTAGTATATTAGAATACAACTTAATTACGTAACGGTAAACTCCTGCCTAAACTGCAGGGTGGTGGGGCCAAAGTTGATCTACACATGTCATGTTTCCTGAATGTTAGAGTACCCTGTCGTCGTTTCATAAATTCGTTACACATTTCCACAATATTAAAAAGGGCTGCTGCAAACATTTTATTTGCGATATTTACTTTGGCTTATATATTGAATCGAATATATCTTACTGTTTTTGTCGAAAACTTGGAATGATTTCTTTAGCTGTTCTTCCTCGTCTATTTCTTCCATGCGTTTTTTCATCATAAGAATAAACTCTTCAAACTCGATGCAACCGCTGCCTGTAATATCATCATCATCATCATCACCATCGCCATCGTCCTCAACATCATTATACACATCATTATCATCGTCATTATAAACATCATCATAAATAATATCATCGTCATCACCATCATCATTAATAATATCATCGTCATCACCATCATTAATAATATCATCATCATCATCATCACCATCGCCATCGTCCTCAATATCATTATACACATCATTATCATCATCATTATAAACATCATCATAAATAATATCACCGCCATCATCATCATCATAAATAATATCGTCACCATCACCATCATCATTAATAATATCATCATCATCACCATCATGATTAATAATATCATCGTCATCACTATCATCATTAATAATATCATCATCATCATCGCCATCGTCCTCAACATCATTATACACATCATTATCATCATCATTATAAACATCATCATTAATAATATCATCGTCATCACCATCATCATTAGTAATATCATGGTCATCATCATCATCATCATAAATAATATCACCGCCATCCCCATCATCATAATTAATATTATCGCCATCACCACCATCATTAATAATATCATCCCCATCATCATAAATAATATCATCGTCATCACCATCATCATTAATAATATCATCCCCATCATAATTAATAATATCATCGTCATCACCATCATCATTAATAATATCATCCCCATCATAATTAATAATATCATCGTCATCACCATCATCATTAATAATATCATCCCCATCATCATAAATAATATCACCGCCATCCCCATCATCATAAATAATATTATCGCCATCACCATCATCATTAATAATATCATCCCCATCATCATAAATAATATTATCGCCATCACCATCATCATTAATAATATCATCCCCATCATCATAAATAATATCATCGTCATCACCAACATCATTAATAATATCATCCCCATCATTATAAATAATATCATCGCCATCACCATCATTAATAATACCATCCCCATCATCATAAATAATATCATCGTCATCACCATCATCATTAATAATATCATCATCAGTGCAGGAAGAAACCAGTTACAGAGATACAGCAGGGTAAGTTTTAACAATGTTTTAGATCTACTTACCATCCTTATCGACCTCGGCCATCATGTCATCCAGTTCTTGTTCGGTTGGATTTTGACCCAGTCCACGTAATGCTATTCGTAACTCATCTTTGCTGATTCGACCGTCACCGTCTTTGTCGAAAAATTGAAATGAAGATCTGAATTCTGAAATAAAAATATAACAATTGGCCATGTTACACAGCAACCAACATTCTTAAATGTTTCAAATTAACCATATCCCCGCTGGATTCCTGAAATCGGTATCGTAATCCCTTATTCTTGGCAAGTTCGTACCCATTTATGACAGCAGTGGTTATGGGGCCGACAAGAGTGTTTCCCCTATTTCTGATAAAATAAAACCTACTCAAAATGAAGAGTAACGAAACAATACATTTTTTTTTTTTTACAAAATCGTGCAATTAGAATAGAGAAACTGAACAGTCAATTAGTTCTTCTCGGATCTGTGTCTTGCATGGACAACACTATTATATACATGGCTTTCTAATCACAGCTGATTCCCTTTTCTTTTCCGTATTTGCTTCTAAGGACGCGAAATTTGCCACAAAGACCAATTTCTCTTTTCAGTGCACACCGTTGTCCAATTTGTATTACAATTTAACTATCTTTATCTAGATATTACATTTTTTTCTCAGACAGTTTAAAGAAGAATATCTTTAAAAAAGATAAACGGCGATCAATATGAGAAAACACTATGAAATGGAACATGCGCATATTATTTGACTTGAATATCAGAAAGGTTCTACATGTTTACCAAAGGCTACTCGTCCATCTCCATCCAGCTTCAGTTTCTATAAAATAGATTATCAAGGCCGAGAATACGCCACATGACTGGAGATTACCCGAGGCTCCCAAGTGATGTATAAGTTTCGATTGACTGAGAACTTATTATGTTTAAAAAATAATTAATAATTTGCTCTTAAATATTATATTTCATACGTTTTCACTGA
>JASEVX010000001.1:86772987-86799849 GCA_031761405.1 Serripes groenlandicus
CGTATAGACGAAGTATCATTCTTTCTGTTTTACATTTTAAATACGCTCATATAATGTCTAATATATTTGATAAAAAATAAAAATAAAACAAATATGAATATACAGGAAATCTGCAAACCTTAGTCATTTCTGCAGCTAACCAATAACTAACAACTATTTCATAAACTTCTGCTGCCGGTTACAGAGATATACCTTTAGAAGTGTAATCAATTAAATAATGCTGTATTTATACCACTACAATCACGTAGAGGTGCGGATATTCGATCACGTGGTTAACACTTCATTAACGTATTAACTCGGTTTTCTATGCTTTACTCTGCAGCACACGACTTTGTATACCACCCAGGAAAAATATGGAACATATCTATAAATCAAAGTATAATTATTTGATAAAGTTGAAAACATTGTGATAACAGGAGAAATTTCTCAAAATGAGCAGTTTCTCTTTTTGTCATGTTTTCAAAAACTGCAGAGGCAGTATGTCATACCCACAACCATAAGCGCCTCAATGGGTACAGCACAGGCGCTACCAGTGTTTAGATCACTTGAACCAAAGCCTCAAGGTGATATATACTCGTCATATTCTGTCCGCGACCAGTTTCAATTTAACTGTAAAGAAATATTCATTTTGCGGTCTTCTTTCAAAATTGTTTACATTCGTTGCTACGGTATTAGAAAGGGGGAAATGCAAAAACTTTACCATTTTTATAATCTGATTCAAGTTTTCTGATTATTCCTTTGTTGACACTGATACTGTCCGTGCACTACAAAGGTTTCAAGATAATTTTGCAGGAATGTGCATTACGCGACCCTCTGTATGACGTGCTCAAGTTATATTGATTGGTTGAAAAACATGGCTTCGAGGGCTAATGACAACACTTTAAAATCATTCTTCTCTGAATGGTTTGTCTAATTTCAAGACTATTTGGTAGAGTTGTTCATTACTCGAACCTCTTCATCAATTGTTCAAGTCAAGTTGAAAAACATGAGGGCCTCAGATAAGATAAGGGGTTTAAACGAAAAAATAAATCCAATACTGCCCTAGAGGACCATTTTCACAAATAATTCAAGCCATAATAAATGAACGAAAAACAAGACCACTGGGTTTAATGCGAAACTTTCGAATTGTTCTCCTCTTAAACTGCTTGACTGATTTCAAGATCATTTTGCAGAAATGTTCAATACGTGAACCTCTGCAAAAAATGCTCAGTTATATTGATTTGTTGAAAATGCTGGCCAATAGGGCTAAGTACTTTTATTTTTATTTTTGTGTTATTACTTTTGGCTTTCCAAAGCGTGATAAGAAAACCATATTACATATGTCCTTTTGAGCATACTGATATGCTGTATAATTTGCAATGTCCATTCAATGCAGTTTCATTCTAACTTACGATAAATCAAATTCTCCGGCGTAAGCAGTTACACATTTACTCTAATACTGTCACTAAGGTTATCGATTTAGGGCCCTCTTGTGCCGCGTGTTGGTCTTCTTACGTATGGCCTTGCAGACTCAGAGTCAAAAAACATCTTTCTCTTACATCTGATGCACGAACCGATAATGAAGGCGGTTCACTTTATAAAGGTAAGTCCTGCAACTATACAATAGTATTGTTTCTTATGTTTACACATCTCTCATCTACACGCAGTATATTCTTCATTTAATCTTAGTTCTTAGATACCTTCAGAGAACTCATTGATGAGCCGTTTCTATCGTATTTAGACGCAATACTTTACCAAAGTCTACACTGTTCGCTAAAATGTCCCCTTCCACTGGATGCATGTGAATACTATTTAGTTAAAACAGAGATGTAGTGATAATCCATTTTGTCTGACGCGGTTCATTTGTTTGATCGTATTGTAGTTTTACCCTTTCCCACATACAGACGCTTTAAATTATGCCGCCTCTACAGCAGTTGACTTTTGAAAACACTGCGGTCAAATGAGAAATTGCTTATGATGAGCAATTTCTCTTTTTGCCACAATTTTTCAACTCTTTTTAATAATTAAACTTCCATTTAAAGAGAATGTTTACGTTTTTCACAAATATTTTTTCAAAGTCGTCTGTTGCAGTTGTGTTGTATGTGTGAAAGGGTCAACACCAGTCCTGTGCTCAGTGAAACAGTTCAATGTTGCCTATCAACCAATCAAATTACAGCTAACACCAGTCCTGTGCTCAGTGAAACAGTTCAATGTTGCCTATCAACCAATCAAATTACAGCTAACACCAGTCCTGTGCTCAGTGAAACGGTTCAATGTTAACCAATCAAATTACAGCTACTGTATAAGAACATGAAAGTCACTCACTCAATGGCACTCATTTTTGAAGCGTTTTCTTTAAAGTTGTATAATATCAATCTTGTCGACCCTTCAACAATTTTAACTCGTTTGCGAAGGAAAACAACCTCAATGATATACATACACTGTACATGGCATAATTATGATTATGACCAAAGCCACACTCTGCCTTCTGTAGTAGTAGTAGTTTTATATTTTATTTAAGTGACACGTAATACAAGTTATACATACAATATAATAATACAACAGTATAACATTCACATTTGTTAGTAATAATTGTACATATTGGGCGTATTACCCAGCCATACAAATGGCTTATGAGTCACTAGACATCAATCAATATAAGTACTAATAAGAAGTGTTAATAAATGATAATAAATGATAATAATGATAATTAAATGATAATAAATGATAATAAATGATAATATGATATTATGAATAGTTATTAAACATGATTAAATGGAGTAAACTATTTCAGATCTTTTTAAATAACAATTTTGTATATATATAGCAGATTTCTTAATAAGTATTTTATCTGTCAACATGTATTTCAGTCGTTGGGCAAATGACACATCTAAAAAGTATATGACAACTGGTAATACTAAAATGTTCAGGAATCATGTACAGTATTTTTAATCCAATGCTGAGAGATGCAAACCCTACATATTGATAATAACGTAATTTGTAAATCTACGGTTCTAAAATAGACAAATGCGCTTAATCATTACATATGTAGGTCACACAATATGGTTCAGTTTCATAACGTGCAGCTTCATTCAGGAAGGTCAATCTTTATCTAATAATATACAGTGGAAACACTTTTTGGCAAGAATGTCATTAAGCATGTAAGTCATTCGGTTTTGTCACTCAGTCATTTGCATATATTTCGATACTGCTGAAAGCATTTTTTTTTTTTTTTTTCGCTTAAAAGGTATCTTCACCCGAGCGCAAAAAAGGATGAAATTGATTATTACGTTTCACCAATAAAAGACTCGATTACATGTCAATGAGAACAATTTTCCTTCAATAATTCGAATCTAGTATCTGAAATATACGAATCATATTTAAGTTGACCCAAGGGATAGGCACACTTATACCGTTATACGTGCTCCCTGGATGAATAACCAGTACTAGACCAAGAAGTGTGCTGTGATTAAGAGCAGTCCAATCATATACTGCCACGAGAAGGGATCGGACGCATTGTCTCACTTACCTTGCACATATCACTCGCCAATGGGAGGTCCTCATTATCTGCCGATGTTTCATCTTTGAAAACAGTGATCACAAAATAACTGAACTTCCAATTACTTAGTACAAAATATTGTCATAAATTAAAATCATCTCGTTGATATTTTGAAATAGGACTTTGTTACAGGCTAAGTAACCGATTTTGACTTCAGCTCCCAATGAGTTTTGTACTGTTGCGGTAGATACCTTGTGAAATAATAAATATTCGAATAACTTTTAAATGACACATAGTCTTCTCGGCTATACCCGTAAACTCACTGTCGTGTATTTCCGTAAATATCCGAATGGGGTCCGATTGTCTATTCGTAACTGATATTTTTTCTTTACATTGTCAGGGATCGTCGGTTTGATGATGAATTATTAAACAGCATTCACTGAACGTTTACAAAAATACGACAAGCGGTTTTTTTTTATTAGCAAAAGGACAGTTCTCAAAAGACACTTATAAAGCGCCTTCCAGAAAAAAGATCAATCGTTGCCATAGACACGTATACGTAAATAGACGTTAATCTGCGACTTCAAATGGAAAGGCGGTTGTAAAAAAGGTGAAAAAAGTACTCACTCTATTCTTACATCTTAGCAAGGAAAACACAGTCACCAATTCAAGACAGCTTGACTGACTGAAATACATCGATGGTGAAAGCTTTATGGACAGATATATAACATGCTGACTTTTTTAAATAAATGTATAGAATTTTTACATAATGTGTACTTAGATAGACTTGTATTGGTGTACAATAAATATCAAAGTTTGCTACATAGGAATTGCGTAGAAAACGTTGTGGGAACGGTTAAACGCATACATGCACTTCTTTATTCTCTTTGTAGAAATATAGGTCTCTGTGTCATTTTATTTCATATACACAAGTATTTGTTTTAACCTTTTCCAACGTTCAGACGCACGTGCTGCATGCTGCTTTCACAAACGTTGTGGGGAAAGGAGAAATTGTTCATAATGAGCAATTTCTCTATTTGCTACAAAATTATTTCAATTCGATTGAATTCTAATAATATGCTTTTGTTTATCGGTATTTTGTAAATGTGTGCTTAGATGTTCTAAAAGACGTCTGCTTCAAATTGTTTCTATGTGGGGAAGGGTTAAAAGGGGAACCCTAGTCAGACGACTTTGAACATATTTTGTCAAAAAGTAGAAAATCTCTTAAAATGAATGGATAACCTATGACTAAAAGTGGAAAACATTGTGTCAAAAGGAGAAATTACTCGTTTTGAGCAATTTCTTCTTTTGTCACTATGTTTTCAAATATCCGTCTGCTGCAGAGGCGTCAGAAAGCGTCTAAATGAGGAAAAGGGTTAACCATTTAACTCATATGATAGATGTACATGGTGAGAAACATTGTGGAGAGAGAGGATGATACTTAGTTCGCTTTGAGCAATGTATTATTATTTCAAATGTATTCTTTTGTTGTTTACAGTTGATACCTCAAAAGCAGTTTATTAAAAAAAATTGCATATCGACAATTTGATAAACATGTACTTAACCCTTTCCCTCATATAGACGCTTTCTGTCGCCCCTGCAGCAGACGGCTTTTTTTGAAAACATAGTGACAAAAGAAGAAATTGCTCAAAACGAGCAATTTCTCCCTTTGCCACAATGTTTTCCACTTTGTGTCATAGGTTATCCATTCAATTAAAGAGATTTTCCATTTTTTAACAAAATATGTTCAAAGTCGTCTGCTGCAGATGTGTTGTATGAGGGAAAGGGTTAAAGTCTTCCACGTTTAAAAGATTTGACGACCGTTAAATGTAAAATGTAAAATGTAAAAGAGCAGCATGCCTTTGGTATATATATGATAACATTATGGACATTTAAAACTTTCAAACACCGTTAAACAATGTATAAACGTTGTCTGCTGTTGATATACCTGACTCGTCTATGCTAGGTATGTACATGCCTTACATCTTTTAGCGGCGCCTCACGAACTTAAGCGTATTCATTGAAATCGTTGAAAAAGAGCATACATGCATTCTGATCGAATTAGACGATTCAAACCGGTAGTTTCTTGAAGCATTCTGTGACTAATTGGCTACCAGTACAGAGTCCAGCGCAGGCTAATCCGGACCGACACATTCCGTCTCAGGGGGATAGAGGTTTAGCTATATGATTCCTGAAACCAAAAATCCACAGAAGGCGAAATGTCTCTGTCCGGGTTAACCTTTGCGGCATGCTTAAGCTGATTCGGGTCGATACTTTACGCAGAGTCCACAATGTTGTGTTTCTCGTGGAACGGCTCAAATAAGTGTTCTAAGACTGGATTTTGTAGAGCACGGCACAAGTCCAAGTGTCATAATGTCACTCGTTACATGTAGTAGTTTCATGTTGCCAACAAACTGTCATGGTTTGACATGATTAAAGATTGTTTTACACTTGTGTTTATAAATCCATATGAGTTTAATGTGAAGATTGTTGAACCGGACTAGCATTGGTGTAGAGGAGAAAAAGCGGGCCTACGTTCGGTGACAAGTCAGGTCATATTTAAGATGATATAAGCGCCGTGCTCCATGCAGGTCATGGTTGTGGGGATTGCATTAACCCGAAGATTCCCTAGACCGTTTTGAACTGAATAATTGGCGAACATTGCAGTCAGATCAAGCTGCGCAGATCACGATAGCATGCGGTTTGGTTTCCCATAGCATACTATAAATGCAATTTGTGTTCCATTGCTTATAGGGAACACATTCGTATGATTAATTAGCCATCTCGTATAGGGTGTTTGTCAGTACACATTTAGCCCGTTTGGGGCACTATCGAATAATGGACGGTCTAGCATCTTGGTTCATTGGCGCCTCGCAAGAAAACCTCGCAAGAAAACTCCCATGTGTCGTATAGATGCCCTGCAAGCATGCAAACACGACACTACAGAAATCATATACTGTTTAAAAACATATCGTCCATACCACGTGTTATCAGTATCAAAACCAATTTTACTGTTTTATTTTATTAATGTTCGTGACGTGTGCGTTATGACCTATTCTGGTCACTCTTTTACCGTCGTCCTTCTACAGGAATGTGCCGTTGTTCAACAATTTAATTATAAGTAGAAATGTGTTTGCATCAGAAAGGATGCGAGATGGCCAAACTTTAAAATGCTTCTTCTTTGTATCCGCGTGTTGGATTCAGACACTGTGGTAGAAATGTCCCTTTGGTGACCCTCTACAAAAAAAAAGTGTTCAGGCCATATTGGTTAGTTAAAACATCGTGGCCAGACGGCATTAGAAAGCGTCAAAATGACAAAATATTTAAATTACATTATTATGAAAGTGCTCATCTGGTTTCGTATGTAGAAGAAATGTTCATTTAGTGAATCTCTACGAGAATTTAAGCCTCACATGCATCGCCTCCTAATCCACTGGATGAATTTCAGCAACATTTCATATGAATGTGCCTTTGGCGATCCTGTTTCAAAATTGTTTAATAAATTCCATGTAGAACTGTGGTTGCTTGGGAGGTGGAAAGGGGTAAAAATTCACAAACTTTAAAACTCTTTTCCTCTGAATACTCTTATAATAATTATTTAGTCGACATATTCCTTGGTAACCCTTTCCGAATATTGCTCAAGTCTTATTGATTGCTTCAAAACATGGCTTGAATAGTGAACATCTACGTATCAGAATCAACGAAAACTGCAAGAGTATTTGAGCCGTGCCGCGAGAAAACCAACAGTATGGCTTCTGCGTAATGTATCGACCCAGATCAGCCGACACATTCCGTCACAGGGGGGATAGAGGTATAGAGCAGGAGGCGAAAAGTGTATAAACCGGGTAAGCCAACGCAGCATGTTTAGGCTGATCCGGATCTATGCTTTACGCAGTCTAATCCACAATGTTGGTTTTCTCGCGTGACGGCTTATTTACCGACTGTTGCTACACCTTAACTCTTTCAGCGCCGAATTGTTTAAAGTAGACTCTTCCATGTTCAAAATCGGGCGTCACCATTTCTCTTTAACAATGCTGATTTCAGGTGAGACAGCTCGTTACGAGCTGACTCGCCTGAATCTTCATTGTTTGCGAAAACCTCAATATTGCCTTTGGCGCTGAAAGAGTTAATATATAATACAGAAGGTGCGACCGCGATCGATCGTGCGTATTCACCAGCTCGTCTGGTACAAAACGATACAAACACCTTTTCGCCTCGGCGATCTTTAAATATGTATGACCCGCGTCTCACGATGTGGGGTCTTATTGACCCCGTAACGGTGGCGTACGACTAATGGGGCTATAGTTCTAGTCTGTTGTCAAAATATGCCTTTAAATACTTGCAGACGGACATGGAAGGACCGTTCTGATGCACAGCCTCGCCTGAGGCTTCACTGGACACAAATGTATAAAGACATGAAATTAATAGATAAGCCTCAAATTTAATGTACATGCCATTCCAATCCGCTTACCACAGACCAATCTAAATTGTAACCGTCATATCTGATTGTATTACAGACATTTAAATTGGGCCATATTCCGGTATATTTATCAAAGATAACTTCAGTTGTTATTTATGTTAACGTTTGTATTATCTAAATACATATAAAAGTATGAAACATGTTACAATATGTAAGAAAACACGAATGAACCATACCGCAGCAATCTTTGAATCTTACATTCGATGCCAGTCACGTGTCAGATATAAATCAGCCTGCATGCACAGCTTTTCATTATTCAGAATCAAGAAACCACATCGTGATTAATTGCTTAACCCTTTCCCTCATATATACGCTTTCTGACGCCTCTGCAGCAGGTGGCTTTTTTGAAAACATAGTGACAAAAGAAGAAATTGCACAGAACGTGCAATTTCTCCTTTTGCCACAATGTTTTCCACTTTTTGTCATAGGTTATCCACTCAATTATAGAGATTTTCCATCTTTTGACAAAATATGTCCAAAGTCGTCTGCTGCAGAATTGTCATATGAGAGAAAGGGTTAACAGTGTACACGATACAGCCAGCGGTCTAGGCCCTAAACTGTGAGGCATAAATTGATCATCAATACATTACCCGTACCGTCCCAAGGTCAAGACATTTTGTATACATAATCCTATGTTCAGAGTCTTCTCACTGAGAGAATAAATATCCAAGTATTTGTTGCAATAATGAGGTTGGCTATCCCTTTCCCATATACAACAAATCTGCAGTAGACAACTTTGAAATAGTCTCAACAACAATGTGAAAAGCCAATGTTAGTGAAAGTATGATTTTTAAATTCCTTTGAAAATATAGTGTCGAAAGGTGAAATTGCTCATTATGAGCAAGTTCACCTTTTGACACAATGTTTTCAAATGTCGTCAGCCGCAGAGTTCTCAGAAAGCGCATGCATGTCAGACAGGGTCAGAGAGGTTGCGAAATAACACTTCCGTGTAACGCTGTGGTAAGGACCAGTTGATCTGAGACACCAACACCTCTTTGTTAACCTCGGTTGGGCAATTAGGAGTGTTGTTGGGTGTCCAATTTGGCATAATTCAAATCAAATTGACGTACAACTAGTGATACTACTAGCGTTATGTCGGAAGATTCATTTATGCACCAAATAGCCGGACAAGGGAATACTATTTTGAGACTGATTGTTTGAGCATCTTCACCTGGAGCCTCATTGTAAGCAGTTGCAACAAGATCCCTAAACATTAGACACAAAAGGTTACTGCGTCATGGTGCATTCTGTATTTATAATACAAGAGTTATACAAACATAGTTACTGAAATATCACAGAAGTAATGTAGATCATTGTTCTGGCTTATTCTCTGAGAAAAGAGTGACAGTGAAGGCAATCATTTCTTTAAATCTGAAAGGGGCATACACTGTTTAACAGTATTCATAACTAAGTCATTCCCACATACAGACGCTTTCTGTCGCTTCTGCAGCAGACGTTTTTCAAAAACATTGTGGGAAAAGAAAGAAATTCTCGTAATGAAAAATTTCTCCTTTTGTCACAATGATTTCAAATCAGTCAAGTAATATGCTTTCATTTGAAAGTCGTCAGTTGCAGATTCGTTGTATGTGGGAAAGGGTTAAACGTATACGATTTCGAGTTCCCACCTGCTGACGCATTTCGACGCAATAGCAGCAGACGACATTTGAAAACATTGTGGCTAAAGGTGAAATTGCTCATGATGAGCAATTTCACCTTTGGCCACATTGTTTTCAACTTTATTTAACAATCAAACTCTCATTTATGGAGATTTTTCAAGTTTTTGTCACTATGTTTGCAAAGTCGTCTGCTGCAGAATTGTCGTATGTGGGAAAGGGTTAAGAGTACTGAAGATATCTAATATCAGAAAATAACCATCATTATAAAAGCAATGAAATAATAGTTAATGATATATTGCTTCTTGGGACTTTCCCAAGTTGGATGCAACATCAAAATCATCGAACTTGTCCGATGGCTTTTTATCATAACATTTGATAGGATGACATTTCGTTAGATTTATCATTTATAACATGTAAAATTACAAATATGTTTGATAGAAAACTGTAGGATATTTGCTGTTACACTGTGGTTTCAAAGGACTAACTCTTGATTAATTTGTTGTATAGAACTTGTAAAGCATCGTGCAGAACTTGTGAATGAAATGACTTTATCTTTCCCAACACACCGATGTTGTAGGTTCCGTGTCTTAATAATGTTCCCGGGTACGAATAGGGCTTGTATGAGTTAAATATATCACTATGAAATACAAGTTTAACCCTTTCACACATATAGACGCTTTTTGACGCCTCTGCAGCAGACAACTTTTGAAAACATTGTGGCAAAAGGCGAAATTGCTAATTTCGCCATTTGCCACAATGTTTTCAAAATTTTTAGGCAACTTTACCTTCATTTATAGATATTTTCTGTATTTTTCCCTAAATGTTTTCAAAGTTGTCTGCTGGATATTTGCTGTATGTGGGAAAGGGTTAACCAATAGAGCTAACTAGTACAATATGTTGGCACATGAAGGGATGCAGATATTTCCACCATGCAGACGCAGTTTGGCACATCTACATCAGATAATTTTGGAAAACATTGTGACATAAGCAGAAATTATAATTAAAATTAGCAATTTCTTAATAAGTTGCAATGTTTTCAACTTAACTCAATACTTATTCTTCTATTTATTGAGATTTTACATGGGTTTTTGTCTGCGTGTTTGTTTCAAAGTCGTCTGCTGCAGTTTTGTTGTATGTGGGAAAGTGTGTAACAAAGTGTCCGGATTGCCTCAGTTAGATAACAACAGTTGTACGAACTCTGAAAATATACAACACATGAAAAAAGTGTTTAACCGATAATTGAGAGAGCATTATGTAACATTGTATAGTGTCATATAGCCACAAACAGTTGTCCCTTCTGAGGGATAGTCGCCATTGTAAATTGAAGGCTATGTCTGAAATAAATTTTGTGTCTCCAATATAAATGCTTTGTTTTAAGGAGTGTACATGGTGATAGGGTAAACACGTGGATCATTTATCAAAATATAAAAAAGGAAAATAAATACCGAATTTACAGTGATAACCTTCGAAGCCCTTATTTCACCGAAGGGCTGTAAACACGTTATAACTAAAACGTCCAATTGCTTTATCTCCCTTTGTGATTCATCAAGAAATGTACAACTATCAAAAATGAAGCCACATAATCGAATGTAAGATAATTCATGCGTGTGACCCTATGTCGTAGACTCGTAGACAATGTGGGCTCAAGTACTCCACACAACAGTCTTTCCACCTTGCTGCGTTTCTACATAGACTGTTTGCCCATTGGTCGAAGACGAATGGCGCATTGACTTTTGTCAAACGTCGGAAAGAACTTTGACCGAGTTCGTGTTCGAACTCACAACCCATGGATTGACAACATGAGTCTTTTCTGACTGAGCTTTTCCCGGGCAATAAGAGTAGGTAAATATAAATAGCTCTGGCCCATGGTTGATGCCATCACTTAACTCATTTCAACCAACAATAAATAAGACACGGGAAAGAAAATCTTTACAAATGAATGTATTATTATTGAAAACTGTTGAACATTTGTAGCAAAAGGAGAAATTACACATTATGCGCAGTTTCTCATTTTCTCACAACGTTTTCAAAAGACGTTTGATGCAGATGCGTCAAAATGCGTATATATGTGGGAATTTCTTATTGCAGGACTCGGTTGTAAATTACTGTTATAGTTCCGTTACCTTGGTAATTAATTTGTCCGTCTCCATCATCGTCTGCGTCACGTATCATTTCATCCACCTCTTCGTCTGTCAATTTTTCTCCCATTGTTGTTACAATTTGCCGTAAATCCGCCGCACTGATCGTACCGGAACCTGTAACGACAATAGTCACTAATGTAACATCCAGCTTTGGTAAATGTTCTACGATCAAAATGTTATCGAAATTTACATTAACAGGACCATCTAGAATAGATCAGTTTTATCATTAACTCTTATATTGTTAAATGATTGTAAATTATTCTGAAAAAAACCACAACATTTCTCCGTTTGTACTTTTTATAATTTCTATATTAGTTATAAACATATTTTCAGTTTGTTTATGCAATAAAATATATTGTATTGTATTGTATTGTATTGTAACAAAGTCAATATTATTGAAATAATCGGGTCACCGGCCCATAACGCAGCATGTATATATACACAATAGCAATATTCAATGGTGGTGACAAGATTACACTTGCATACATATCGAGGGCTTGGCGTGAAACGGTTGTATCTAAAAAGGTTTTTGACAACCCTGGTTTAGGGGCAATTTTGAGCCCTTCGTAAACAATGCAAATTTAGGTGCCATTGCTCAGAACGAAGACAAGAAAGTGCATGTATTAGTACAACATCCAAACAAGTATAGACCCTCAACGACCTTCGAGTCATGCCCTTACAGCAATGCTTAATGCATGTTTATCCAAGAACCTTTTCTATCTGTCATGATACATGCTTATTTTCAGTAGTGTTACTTGTATGCGTATTAACCCTTTCAGCGCCGAATTGTTTAAAGTAGACTCTTCCACGTTCAAACTCGGACGACTCTATTTTCATGTTATAGGATTTTTGGAATCTTTTTAAAACTCACAGCTAAACAATGCAGATTCGTTACGAGCTGACTCACCTGAAACTGTATTGTTTGCAAAAAGCTCAATATTGCCTTTGGCGCTGAAAGAGTTAATTACATACAAAGCAAAATGCCGACACGGCGTTAAACTCCAATCAATCAACACAGTTAAGTTTCTCCGCTTACAGGTAGCTGGGTGCAGAGTCGGGGAAGCATAGATAAAACATGGCCGTTCCAGTGTTGAAGTAAAACATTCCAGAAAGATTTTCGGCAGAGGGTACCATAATTCACTAGAAAAGAATGCAATTTACCTTCCTGATCGAAGACTCTAAATGCGTCCAAGAGTTGGTCGTCTTTCTCCGGTACTGTTAGTCTTTTGGCCATTATTATTGTAAACCTGTCTAAATCTGTCAATTCACTATCTATAAATAGAAATAAAAGTTGTTACGTTACGGTCGTTTTAATCGTCGTGGACCTCAGTCGAGATTTTAAACCTATTGGAAAGTTGTTTTTTATACGAGTCTAAACGCCATTTCCTTTAAACACATCTTAGCAAAGTCATAGACAATATCTTCTTATGAAATTTGTAAGTATTGAATAGAGTTGAAAACGTTGTCGTAAATAAGATATTGCTCAATCTGAGTACTGTAGCCTTCTGTCACTATGTTTTCAAAAGTAATCTGCTGCATAGGCGTCATTAAACGTCTGTATGGGGAAAGGTTTAATAACTCAGTTGCCTGATGTCATTAATTCATAATTATATATTGATCTAAATGAACTGATTGCTTGGTCTTGAACAAATGCTTATTAGTGTAAAAAGATAAATAAAAGATTAGTAAAAGCAGGGGCGTAGCTCCCTTTAGGCACTGTAGGCACGTGTCTACACATTTTTTTTCTAAAAATGCCCTAAAATGCAGCTGCGGCGATGCACATCTGCGTAATGTATCGACCAGATCAGCCTGCGCTGTCCGCGCAGTCTGATCCGGCCGACACATTCCGTCTAAGGGGGGATAGATAGAGTAGTGATTCCTGAAACAGAAAATCCACAGAAGGCGAAAAGTGTATATCCGGGTACGCCTGTGTGGCATGCTTAGGCTGATCTGGGTCGATACTTTACGCAGAGTCCACGATGTTGATTTGCTACACATTAATTATTGCCAAGCTACGCCCCTGAAAAGTCTTAGCCCTTTCCAACATTCAACACATCTGAAACAGGACACTTTTATAACACGAGTATCTGAAACAGGACACTTTTATAACACGAATATCTGAAACAGGAGACTTTAATAACACATCTGAAACAGGACACTTTTATAACACATAAGAAAATTTCGGGGACGGTGACATGTTTCCAAATGAGAGTATAATTACTGAAAAGAGTTGAAAAACATTGTGGCCCAAAGCAAAAAAATGCTCATATAAGCAATGCCATCATTTGCCACAATGGTTTTAGAAGTCGACTGCAGCTGCGTTAAATTTCGTCTGGAAAACTTTCAAACAGATAAATAGGATGTTGTTTTTGTTCATAATATGTGATTATTTTGATCGAAAACATTATTTTTTCTGATAACCGAATGAATTCAAAAGTTTTCGATTCAATAAATTCAGTTTAAACATTGCATAATTCAAAAAAGAAAATGATAAAAACGAACTCGTATGGCTTATAATGTTTAAATGTACGTAAGTATCATGATTGAATTGGCGATCCTGGAAATATGTAAACATATTTTATAAACGTCAAGTACGAATAGTTTTGACATGCCATCACCGACAAGGTTGGTAATACACGGACAATGTTGCACGGACGGACGGACGGACTCATTGGAGAGTACTTGTGGGGTTATTTCGTTTGATATTTTTTTGTGGGGTGCACCCCACAAGTATGCAATTCATTCCGTAATTAACCCCCTTTTACGGAATGAATAACATTAATATGCAAATGAGATACCCGTTATCAAAAAATAAAAATAAACTATTTATCTAAGTGTCTTTATAAGGGTTGTGCGTGGGCTTTAGGAAAAACACGCACCCCACAAGTACTCTCTCATGCAGACGGACGAGTGCGCTATTCCTGTATGAGCATGTGGCTGATATATGATAATATGTGATTTTAGACAAAATAGAACAGAAAGATATAAAACATAAATGAAATGATGAAGAAAACATGTACCTAAAAGATAAGGAATTTATTTTCATGTCAGATAATTACTGGAGAATTAGTTTGTGTTAGATCTAAGATAAACATGTATCCAATATTTAATAGATCCGGTTCTATAAGTTTATTATAAGCGAGATTAAGAGAGGGCAATGATTAAAAAGAATAAGAAAAAGGCATTAATATGCTTGCTACTCAATTTTGATGTACGAGAAATGTACATACCTACTGGAATATAATCGGTTCTGTGATTTCCTCTTAGATAGCAATTGGAATTTAAGGTCGTTTGATATTTTGTCAAGGTTTTTGTCCCAAAATAAATATATAAAATGGAATTATGCAACGCGTTCAATTAACTGAGATGTTAGCTAACAGTAGCGAATTCGCCAATCAGATTAAAGCTAACATTTATACTGTGGAGTAGATAGTAGATCCATAGGAGGCAAAAAGTGTAAGTCCGGGTTAGCATGCGCGGCATGCTTAGGCTGATCCGGGTCGATACTTTACGCAGAGGCCACAACGGTTGGTTTTCTCGCGGGACGGCTCATATGTCATTAATCTGGTAGTTACAATGCATTTTTTGCGTTATTCTTCATACAATAACAAAACAAAACAATATGCAAAACTATGAAAATCTCTTAAATTGAAGTTGTTATTATTAGATAGAGATGAAAACAATTTAGAAACTGTCGTATGCTGCAGATTCTTCAAAGTCAAAATTCGTATGCATTTGATGCTGCAACCCAGTCAAGTAGTTTTGACGACCATTGACAAAACGGTTACATAGAGTTACCTTTCTTGTTTTTCTTCTTGGTACCTTCCATGGCTAAATGACAATATAAAGTGTGTTGCTATAGAGATACATAACTATCCCAAACGAACTACATATTTTGAAAACACATGAGTAAAAATGTATATATTGAAGAATATAAACTATTCTGTTTATAAAAAGAATTGAAAAACATTTGGAATGCAGGAATAAGTGTTGTTTTGTTTTTCACAACGCTGCCAAATAATACGTGCTACATGCATCATATGTTTAAACTATGTGTAAACGCCGAACGTTCAGGATTTACAGATCTATAATTCAAACCTTCAAGATGTTTTCAGGTACAGCGTAGGTCATGGCCTCACTGTTGCGATATGCACGGCTATGCTAATTATTCTAAACTTACGCCCTTGTCGTGGGTATGAGTTCTCTCTCCCTCTTGGAATAACATTAATGCAGACGTACAAGACTCTAATGAGACTCTAGTGAGATTCTAGTGAAACTTTGTGGATATATAGAATCACTTCAGTGTTCAATGTACGCAGATGCAATAACACTGCACCTTGCTATATATACAGTAACTGTAAATTGTAAACGTTTGTGCGTGTGTATTCGTGCGTGCGTCAGTGTGTGTGTGTGTGTGTGTGTGTGAGTGAGTGAGTGTGTGTGTTGCGAGATAAATATTCTTTATATTCTTTTGTAACTAACTATGTTCATTTTACAAAAGTTATTACTAAACGTTCAGTATTGTTCTGTTTGTTATGGTTCACAGCAATATTCAACTGTGCCAGTCAATATTGAAATTCTTGCCCAATAGTCTTTATGATCAATGGTACACATACTACTTGGTCAGTCAAATATTATCTTTCGTACACATTGAAGATCCTGATTAGCCATTTAAAATATAAATCAGGATTATTATCGTAGAGGTCCAGGAAATCTCTCTTAGTACCCAACCAAACCTTATGTTGTGGGTACTCAAAAGAATCGTCTCATGAGACGATTCTTTTGAGTACCCACAACATAGGGTTAGCGGAGAAAATAAGGATTTAAGAACATGAAAAACGCTCCTAATCTAGAGCTCTTCAGTGACATCAACCCAAGTTTGTTTAGAATCACCATTCTGGAAAGTAGTTTAGATCCTCAGGTTGTAAATGAGTACAATATATCTTATTCAACACTATTCGAAAAATGTCTGGCTGTCTATCCATTTGATATATATATGAGAACAATAGTCATGCAATTGTCATGATTGTAAACGTTTTCTTCAAAGCGCGTGTACTTACTTTCTTCGCCTTCCGGTTTCTTTACTAAACCCTGGATTTCACGATCTGTAGGGTGCTGGGCCATGGCCCTTAAAGCGTCCCCGAGCTCCCGTACGGTCAGATAGCCATCGTTATCTCTGTCTAGTAGTTTAAAGGTGCCTCTGATTTCTGTAATTAATAAACAGACACTTAGTTCATTGTTCTGTGATTTACTAGTTCTTAGACCTCTTCAATACCCCTTTACCCCTTTCAAGGATTTTTGAATATTGATGACGTCATAATAGTAGCTCATACTTTCTAAGGTCAATAAGCAAGTATATCGTTTTAATTGGCCATTGTCACTCGGTAATTTGCATATTTCAATAGGCTGCATTCGACTTATTAAATTATTTTTGAAGGTTTCTTTCTCATGAATAGACATAGACATAGACATAGACATGTTTTATTTCAAGTATTTAGGACACTGGCCCATAATACAATATACAACAATATAAAACAATAAAACATGAGTGACAGAAAAGTGTGTACAGTCATGAAAACATACGGGATTTTATTAGGGATAAAGATATATACGACTTTTGACACATTTGCATGAACCTATTATTGTACATTGTACACAATATGTCTAAATAAGAATTAAAGCAGAAATGATAAAACAAAAAATGAGTTATATAATCTAATATCTTGACCAAAACGCCAACAGCTCTTTTAATATGGACGATCTGAGATATATGAGTCAGTCCGTGAGAAAAGGTACAAGTTGGCCGAATAGTATGTATATATCCAGATCGGCATGTTCATCCACACAGTCTAATCAAAATCAACGTTGTTCACATATGAGCCGTCCCGTGAGAAAACCAACAGTATGGCCTCTGCGAAATGTATCGATCCAGATAAGCATGTGCAGACCGCGCAGACTGGTCCGGGCCGACACATTCCGTCTCAGGGGGATGGATGTATAGAGTAATGATTCCTGAGACAGAAAATCAACAGGAGGCGAAATGTGCCTATCCGAATAAGCCTGCGCGGCATGCTTAGGTTAATCCGGTTCGGTACTTTACGCAGCGTCCACAATAATGGGACAGCTCAAGTTTTACTTCAACATGCGTGTTAGAAACGTGTGTACATCCTGTTAAAGTGAAGCAGATAGGTAGGGTGCATTATACCTACACAGTGCGTAAATACCAACTTGTACCTTTTCTTATGAAAAAGGCTATTATAGTGTTGGTATAAATAATACATATTACTAGTAGAAAAATGTACCTGCTCTTTCTTCGTCTGAAAGCGCTTCAACTGCAGTCTGAAATGAATAAAAATAACACCTTATGATATTAATTTCCAATAGCTTACATACATATATATGTATATACAAGAGAAAATCACTAGAAAAGCTACATACGCGAATTCGGGATCAGTGAAATCCTAGATCAGCCTGCGTAGACTGTTCTGGATCTTTAATGTTAGCTTAATAGTCATCAAACCATATCAGAACTGCATGTTTGTAGTCACACAGAGACGGTGAAAATATGCAATCCGAGCGTAACCATCATTGATCTTAAGAACTACACCCCCAAAACGTTACAATGTCATCTTCAATAGAAAATATCAATATTTTTAACCTTTTCCCAAATAAAACAAGACGAATTTTGATGCAAAGCATCTAAGACGCCGCGCATGATTTTGAAGCATGACTTAAAGGAAGCTGATGCAGTTCAGTACATTTAAATAACGTGTAGACAGACAGGATGAATATATTTCGAACAAGAAGGCCAAATATCCCTTTACTTTAAACAAGAATACCAAGACGTACCTACATTGTTCACCTGGCTACCATAGCCTATAATAAAAGGTTACCAAGAGCAGAAAGGGTCAATATTGACGTAGGTATTAGACGTTTTATATACTGCGAGTTTAGTCCTGAAACCATTTGTTCTATTCTCCTCCCAGTTTAGCAGAAGTATGATAACAAAAATGGGAGTATATAAACAAAAAATACGAAGTACTTCTAAAATGTTTAAAGATATTTATGATCCAAATTGAGCATTTATGAATTTAAAAGAAAAGGTTCACATGTATAGTCATCATATAGCAAGAATGAATAAACTGTACGGGGAGGAACGTTTTAAGTTTAGAAATACCACAGATTTTTATAAATAGGCGAAAAAGAGTAGCCTAGGAAGTTGGGGGAAAAGTGATTTTTGTCTGAGCTTTGATGAACAGTGTCGTCAGGGCCGTTAATCAAACTATTCAAAAAAGCGTAGCCTAGGAAGTTGGGGAAAAGTTGTTAAATACAAATTAAATGTGTCTAAAGATTTGTAATAATGGTAGAAGACGTATACGTATTTTTCATCTTGTTGTTTCTTTAATCAGTTAATACAATTTATTGTTTCATAACGGTTGGTTTTTCTTTACAATAATAATGTTGGTTGCTCTCTTTTCGATTACATAACCACGACATAAAAAAAAATATTGACAAAATTATGAAAAGGCTCTATAAATGAAAGTATACTAATTGAATTGAACAATTTCTTCTTTACCACAATATTTTCAAACGCAGTCTGCTGCACTTGCGTCAATTCAAATATGTCTTTATGTTCGAAAGGGTTGATCACGCGTATGGTGGTTTCCCCCCCCCCCCCCCCCCCCCCCCGACACCCAAATGTGTGTCCCTAGTATAATGTTAAAATGTGTAGTTTATCTATGGTGAGATGGCTATTACTAAAGAATCAATGCAAACCACTTGACAGGTCGATATATTACCGTTTGGTTGCATAAATCCATCTCGTCGCTTTTGAAAATAATTAACTGTCTGTACTTCTTATACGGTTACCATATCTATATATCAACTCTTTCCCAAATGCTGACGAATTTCGAAGCATATGCAGCAAGCGGTTTTTGAAAAGAATGTTACAAAAGTAGAAATTGTTCAAATTGTTCAAATTGTGTAATTTCTTTTTTGTCATATTTTTATCTTATCTATTCAATATTTAAGAGAATAAACGAAATTTTTCCAATTCGTTTGATGCGTTTTTATGACATGTGGGAAATTGCTTTTGCAATTGGTCTGTCAGCAATATATATGAGCCGTCCCACGAGAAAACCAACATTATGGCCTTTCCGTAATGTATCGACCAAGATCAGCCTGCGCAGACCGCGCAGGCTAATCCGGGCCGACACATTCCGTCTCAGGGGCATAGAGGTATAGAGTAATGACTCCTGAAACAGAAAAATCAACAGGAGGCGAAAAGTGTCTGTCCGGGTTAGCCTGCGCGGCATGCTTAGGCTGATCCAGGTCGATACTTTACGCAGAGTCCACAACGCGGGACGGCTCATATGTGTATGTGTGTGTTATTGCTTTTGGTATAATATTTTGTTTGTTGTCCTTGAAGTTACGTGATACAGAACTGCATCTAGGACAGAGAAGACACACTAGGGTAAGGGGACAAAATTGGTATGAAATCAATAAAGTTTAACCCCGTGGCGTTTTTTTATCTCTAATTGTAACGTCGATAATTTATACATAAGTAACAGTATTATCCCGTCTTTATATATTAAAATTTATCTTCTTATCTCTATATATACACAATTCGATCAAAACACAACGAGTCATTCCAATGATGCCTTGTACACATTCGATTTGATGATCTAGTTAACAAGGTTGTATACTGTCTAATCTTCAATTTGCGAATTCAACTTCTGCTGAATAACATTCCAGCGAAGTGTAGTAGGAGAGCGTCCGCTTCGATATATGGGAGGTCGTGGGTTCGATCCCGGCCGGTTTATACCACATACTTTAAAAAAAAAGTAGTAATGGGTTCCCTCGTTTACGATCAGGGTTGCGAGGTTAGCATATATACGACTGACCCGCTGGCGTCAGGATAAATGGACCAGTAGTACTGGTAACTTACCCAGCAAAGGCCGTGATATAACTAAAAAGAGTTGTAAAAAAATCCGGCAAACACGTAACCCTTAACCTGCCGTCAACATCCCATTTGATATCAAATATATATCGCATAACTTCCATTGTGAACATGAAGGAAATACTGTTATCACATAAATACCCTTATTTTCAAGTTGAGAACAAATCACGGAACAACGTTATCATACACGTGTGATAACAAAAACACGTCATACACGCGACTACTGATGACGTCATTTTGACCTTTATCTTTATTATGTTTATTGTTAAGTTGTTAAATTTTACACATTGAAAAATGCAATAATACGTTATTTTCATAGACATTTATTGAATACCAAATTACCTGCAGTTTTCGGCACGGACAACACTAAGCGGACTGTGTATATACAGTTATGTATTCAGTACATACACAGAGTGCTTAAAGGATCAGAGGTCACATGCGAAAGCGGCGGACAAGTTGATGAATAATAATAGCCAAATATTCATATGTGCATCTGTGTTTCTGTCTTCACCTAATCATTTGTTTTCACACGTAAATCATACCAATGAAAAGGAGTGAAAGCGTCAAGGTTGATAAAATGTTCATCAGCTAATAGAAACATCCGTACATGCTCATAAAAACGCAAATACATATGTATCCAAACTGCAATTGGCCGATGTAATCGAATATCTGTCAACCTGTTGGAACACATTCCTTTTCGTTTCGTTGAAAGTGCTCTAAACGGGTATCACAGATATAAACTAATCACGAAACACGGAAAAGCCGAAATTAACCATTAATCTGAGACAAACATAAATATATTCATTTATTATATGACAACCAATGAATTTGCTGTTTATCAGAGTGAAATATAAAATCCTTATTCCACACTGTGGAATATGAATAAATGACGTCAAAGAGACTAACATTATGACGTCAAAACCGCTGACGTGACGTCATTTTCCTAGTATTCGGTCATGTTATACTACACAAGTTATATATAAAGAAATACATAATGGGTATATTATTTGTTTTTCATCAATTTGTCATTAAATAAAAAGAAAATTTGTTTGTTTTGAGTGTATATGGAATATATTTCAACTCGAAGTGATACAATTTAAACATTTTCACTCGCGCTACGCGCTCGTGAAAATATTCAATTGTATCACGTCTCGATGAGATATATTCCATATCCACTCAAAACAAACAAATATCCTCTATTTGTTGTACATGATGTTTATACGTTCTATTTATATTGTTCTGTGTTATTAAATTCATGTAAATCTCCTACTGCTTGGAGGAAATAAATAAATAAATAAATAAATAAAAATAGGTGATAAAAAGAATCCATCACTCGTTTTTCTTTGGAGAAGATTTCTTAAATTCGTCTCGAAAAAGAGAGTTATTAACCTCGCCAAGAGGCTCGGTTAATAACCGTCTTTTTCTAGACTCATTTAAGAAATCTTGATCTCCAAAGAAAACTCATGATGGATCCTATATTTACCGCATACGAAACCCTTTTCTTTGCGGAATGCATCCCGCTACCGGAAATAACCATGGTCATTGCACAATTAAACAACTTTAAAGATTATAAGGTAGTAGTTTCGACCTTCGTCAGAGGCGTTTTATTAATAATGATTTATATTACAACGAAAATGACGTATTCACGTAATGACGTCATATAAACTAGAGTCCCGTCCTGTTTAGCGCCGTTTTTTATTCTACACTTTTGTATTGACGTCATGGTTTTCCAAAACTATTCAAGCGTCTTTCCGAAATGGTTCGTTCCATCAAGATGCTCTAGGCCCATTATGATTAAATATTGATAAAAGAGTAGCCAACAATGCAAGTTGAATTTGGACTATATTATTGTTAATTTTAGTAGGGAAGAACATTAGGGATAGGGGTTGACTTATTAATTAGTCTGTTACCATAGAAAACTATAGGATTTTTTTAAAATAAATCTTTCGCTTTGAAACTATGAGCAGCGCTGTGCGAAAACCTACGTTAACGCGGTAATTATTACACTTTTAAATAAGGCTCTGTCTGTGCATCAGTGCTCAATGATCCGACTGTAAATCTGTTATAGAAGTTTTATGAAACCGTCTATTACTAAAAGGGGGATATTAGGCAACTGAAGCCGATGACAATGCGAAGATGCGCCGGCTGATATGAATCCACATTCGTCGTAAATGTCTTATTGTTGGGTTTTGAAAAGAATTTTGATAGCCCTGTAATAAACCATAAGAGGGGATTGTGAACGGAAGGGATTTTGATAGCCCTTTCATTTATCGTCAGAGGGGATTGTGAACGGAAGGGATTTTGATACAACTGTCATAAATCATAAAAGGGGATTGTGAACGGAAGGGATTTTGATAGCCCTGTCATTTATCGTCAGAGGGGATTGTGAACGGAGGGGATTTTGATAGCCCTGTCATTTATTGTCAGAGGGGATTGTGAACGGAGGGGACTATGACAGACACAGTCACTCCACCGCACAGTCTCACCAGAGTATTCGCTTTTCGTCTAAAAGATACACAGTACAAGAAATAACTTTTTTACACACACAAAACTAGAAGTGTATCCTCACTAGTTATATGCCAATGTTTATTGAAATGATGCCAAACCAGAAAGTGCAAATACCTCCAAATCGACAAACCTGGATTATTTGTTTTAGGAACGATGAAGTAATCGTTAAACCAAATCTGAATACCCTAAAACATTGTCATATGCAATATAAACCACCTTTATAAGGATCAGGTATACAATTTACTGATGACACATGACAGATCTTCAAAACGTCATGCTGATAGATTAAAAAATGTACCCATTTATCATGAAATAAGCTCAATTTGTTTGCCTTTTAATTCCGCCATCCCTTTTCTTAAAATACTTTATCTGGTTTACTTTAGTTAACGATTTCAAAATTAGTTTAAACAATATTTAAGTGGCGTTCTGCGAAAACCATCCGGAAGGCATTTGAGACCAATGTTGATCCAGATCATCAAGCGCATAAGCGCACTCTGATCTTACTCTTTACCTTTCACCTAGCAGTCATAGAATGATTTAGGAAACTTTTGTAAGCCAGTATCTTCGTTTATTCTTAAACATGTGTGTGCATGAATGTCTTTGTTTACACGTGTTAAAATTATGGTTAATATGGTTTTCGCAGAGCTCATTTACTTCTAGATAATTAATGTCATTTTAGATATAGTCCTACAATTACGAATGTTAATGGGACCTCTACAGAATAGAAAACAAGTTACTTAACCCTTTCCCTCCTGCAGACGTAGTCTGACGCAATAGCAGCAGACAGCCTTTTGAAAACATTGTGGCCAAAGGTGAAATTGCATCATTATGAGCAATTTCTCCTATGGCCGCAATGTTTTCAACTTTATTTAACAATTAAGCTTTCTTTTATGGAGATTTTTCAGGTTTGTGTCACTATGTTTTCAAGGTCGTCTGCTGCATATTTACTGTATGTGGGAAAGGGTTAAAAACGTATAGACATCAACCCAAAAGGTATCTGCGATAAAAACAAAGTTCTCATTTATAGTTCCCGTATGTACACGCAATTAAACGAACCTGTGGCAGAGGATTAAGGGTTCACCCGAGAGCCATTTCTCATTTTCTCCTTTGGCTACAATGTTTTCGATAGGATTTATCGTTTGATAATTCTCAATAATTATCATTTTCCGCATGTTTGACCCGTTGTTTTCAATTAGTCTGCTGCAGATTTCTTTTATTTTTTTAAAAGAGTTAAAACAATTTAATAAAAACGCGCTGTATTAACCCTTTCCCTCATATAGACGCTTTCTGACGCCTCTGCAGCAGACGACTTTTTGAAAAACATAGTGTCAAAAGAAGATATTGCACAAAACGTGCAATTTCTCCTTTTGCCACAATGTTTTCCACTTTTTGTCATAGGTTATCCATTCAATTATGGAGATTTTCTATGTTTTGACATAAAACGTTCAAAGTCGTCTGCTGCAGAATTGTCGTATGAGGGAAAGGGTTACAACACAAATAGTAAACGCATTATTATACAACTCTAACGCACTGTATTCGTTTAAATGGCGCGTGTTTTACCCTTCTATTGATATTTTATTGGCAATATTGAAGCGGAACAACTTGGAAAAAAGAGATCTCGTGTGGCTTTTTAAATGGCAATATCAATAATTTGAAGCAGTAACTTTTTGGAATACATGTATAATTTGCGTTTCCATCTGACAAAACCTAGGTTGGTGGATCGTTTCCACAGTAAACAAATGAATTAAGGCACTTGATTCGTTCAAACACTTGAAACACAAAAGTCGTGCTTGTGCATATTAGCTGTATAAAAATTGTCATAACTTCAATGTTTCACCCTTCACATCTGATCGACACGTACATACATTTGAGTCGTCCCACGAGAAAAAAACAACAGTGTGGACTCTGCGTAAAGTATCGAATAGGATCAGCCTAAGCATGCCGCGCAGGCTAACCAGGACAGACACCTTTCGCCTCTTGTGGATTTACTGTTTCAGGAATCATTACTCTATTCCTCTTTTCCCATAATACGGAATGTGTCGGTCCGGATTAGCATGTGCGGACTGCGCAGGCTGATCTGGGTCGATACATTACGCAGAGTCCATTATGTTGGTTTTCTCGTGGAACTGCTCATTTCATGTGTTAGCCGTGATTAATCCGATAAATACGACCGTTTAAGGAAAATGAATTTAGCGGTTCTCTGCGAAAAACCAACATGAAGGAATTTTCGGCAAGTGTAGAGTCAGATCAGACAGCGCATCCAAACGGTCTGAGTTTGCTCTGCACAATTCGCAAATTAGTCACAACATGTTTCATGACACTTCTGTAAAGAAGTATCCATTTGGATCCTTTGAATGAATTCACAGGCAGGGCTCTTTATGTTTACACGTGCACTAATTACGATCAGGTTGGCTTTCTTGGAGCACCGTTTAATTGCTCCTGGATTGTATTATGGAACCACGCCGAACGAAAACCGACCGTCGGTGGATTTTTGGTAACCCTATCCCTCATATAGACGCTTTCTGATGCCTCTGCATCAGACGGCGTTTTGAAAACATAGTGACAAAAGAAGAAATTGCACAAAATGTGCAATTTCTTCTTTTGACACAATGTTTTCCACTTTTTGTCATATGTTATCCGTTCAATTATAGAGATTTTCTATGTTTCGACAAAATTCGTTCAAAGTCGTCTGCTGCAGAATTGTCGTATATAAGGGAAAGGGTTACAACCGTTCTTCAGAGATTTCCAGGATACCTGTACGACTAGACGACACACAGTGAAGACCCTGGATTCAAAGTTCCAAACGTCGATTTTCGTCTGTCCTGACTAAAGGTATCTCGATACAGTTATTGGAAAAGGTGCACGGAACAAAGGGTGGGGAGAATCGAGAATCCTTACTCGGTAAGATTAGATAAATACGTGTTATAATTTATTGTGGGAGTTATGGTAAGTATAAAGTCAATACCTGAGCTTCTTATCTTAATGGGTGTTGTTAGGGTCGATGGTCATCGTGTGTGTGCTTGTTGGGAGGGGAAATGGAGAGAGTGAGACGAGATTAAATTGTGATTGTTTTTGTTGTTTTTACACGGTTTAACAGTAGATGTCTAAACATGTTCACTTTAAGAACAATCATGAACTCTACGAATAAATAAGCATTAACACCTCTTTTAAAATTCGTATATGCTGTGCTGAAGAAATGCAAGGAAACCACCTGGCTATATACTAAACATCTCCACTATTTCATCTCCTTGTGGGATAACATTAATATCACTCTGTTGTATTGTGTTACCTCCGCCTCCTGGTATAAACACGAATAAAGACTAGAAAGCGAACACAGTATGCCAGGATCAGTCTGTTTATACATGTAGTTTTATCCTCACAATAAGTGTTGTCTACGGTTCTAAGAAAACATGACAATGTAACACAATATGATGCTATCTTAACCCTTTCCCATATATAGACACTTGCTGACGTCTCTGCAACAGACGACTTTTGAAAACATTGTGACAAAAGGAGAAATTGCTCAAAGTTGAGTAATAATACCTTCATTTCTAGAGATTTTCCATGAGTTTTATCTAGATGTTTTCAACATCGTCTGCTGTAGATTTTTTGTATGTGGGAAGTGGTTAAAACCTTAGAAGTGAAAATTGAGCAGCATGATGTCAGCAGGTAAAGGATTG